>JAUZST010059995.1:0-49956 GCA_034779995.1 Parotocinclus haroldoi
GAATTTTTGTAAAATTGCACTTATTGATAAAACATTGGTTTTATTGTGTAATATGTGCATGCGTGTGTGTGTGTGTGTGTGTGTGTGTGTGTGTGTGTGTGTGTGTGTGTAGGCTTTTGTAGAACTGGTGTGGGGAGCTCACACTTAACTGTGTCTTACACAAAGCCTTTTTGACAAGCTGCTAGTGTGATTCTTCCTCAGCTACTGAGTTCCTTGTGACATAGATTTCCATAATGGCTTGTGAGAGCATCAAGGAGCTTGTACCAGAATGAGAGCAGGCAGCAGAGCTAACAATTTCTTACTAATATAAATAGAGCTGCCAGAAGTAGGGAAGCAGTTCAGCAGGATGCTAGCTTTGGAAATTTTGTCTCTAAGTCAATCCAGGAGAAACAGTTTACGTTGAGTTTATATATTTGTTGATTTTATTATTATTAGAATTTCTACTTAATATAGAACAGTTCAAAATTGTTTACAATGGTGAGAGAAGTCTAGGGCTAGTTATAATTTTCAAATGTTAGGTTACAATAAAGTTTTATCTATCTGTCTCTCTGTTCCTCTATCCTTCCATGCATACATCCATCTATCATTCCAGATTTGAATTTTAGATTACCAGCAACACAATTTCAGTGAAAAGTTGAGTATTATAATAAATATTGTACTTGGCAGCGAGCACTTGAGCTGGCATAAACTACTACAAGCTTGTGCAAAGTCTCATGATTCATGTTATCTGAATATCTTGTGATGTTACTGAATGCTTCACTCTCTGTTAGTTCCCCCATATGCACTTTGGGTTTGGGTTAGGTGACTGTTGAGGAAAGTCCATTATGGTACTACTTCTAGTGATCTTTGATCTTCATGTACCTTTGAGGTATGTTTTAGGCCATTATCCTACTACAGTATGAATCATTCTCTGCAAAGATTCAAATAATAATTTAGTTTTGAACGTTTGGGACCCTTTTACTGACATATAAAATCTGTTTAACTGATCCTCCTGCTATCTTGAGTCTAAGGCTCAGTGTAAGCAATAAAGCATGGGAAAAATGTTGCATGTAACACAGTTCCTTCAACCCACATACCCATGGTGTACATTTCTACCTAATATTAATACTACATAAACCTCTGCCTTTTAAAGCTATGAAATATTTCTTGCTTTCCCAGCCTGAAGAAACAAGGGTACTACTAGGAAAATTTTAGAAATTGATTTAAAACCTTCTCAAGGTGCAGTTCTATATCTGTCTATTGCAAAGTCTGGATCTCTGCTGATCCTCTGTGCACATGCTGCCTTCCTTGAAATATTTCAGCATGTGTGTATTATTCAAATATGAGTAGTAGCCACAGCCCTTTTTGGACATATCTTCATGCGAATGGTCTAATCTAGTCTTTAGGGACAAATCACAAACACATAGATAATCACTAATCACAAATCAGACATAGCTGACAAATTAATGGAAAAGAAAATCAACATGAACAACCTGAACAGGGACAACTGTCTGTAACTAGAGGGTCTGAATATGATTCTTCATCTTAATGGTGGAACTGGGAAACTATAGGGGTTCAATGGACTGCTGAATGTGAAAGTCAAAACACATGATTTTCAGTACCATCAAACCATTTAATCACACCTCATACCATGGCATAAAAGGAAGAGGACCCTCCCATATGCAATACCTGCATGAATTTGACCCTTCCTTATCAGCACACAGATGAACACAAACCATGAAAGGAAATTGCCCCTTCAGCATACAGAGCTTACAGACTACCTCCCTTCACAATTCAATTCACGTGTCTTGTGTCATTTTATTGAATGAGGGTCATTATGCAAATATGTCAGTGTACTGCTCAAAACTGTATATTTTACTTGCTTTTCCCACTTGTGTGCCTCTAATAACCACAAACTCTAATAATGTCTTGAAAATGTTCCTCTGCTGATTCGCCGATGATGGCAACAGTATCAACAGTCGCAGGGGCACAAAAATCTGCTAATTTCCCCAAATTCCACATTTATTCCAAGACTACGAAGACTAAATTGGCTACAATTACACTAGTCCATATATAACGTTCACCAGCTGGTAGTCAGCTGATAAAATATTCAGTATTACACATTACCTCCACATAATAATCCCTCAATTAATCCAGACCCAAAGCACAGTAGAAGGAGCTTCAAAGGATCAGTAACAGCACAGAGGGTGGGAAAGAAAGCAGGCCAGTGGGGCTGAGCAAATCACAAGTCAGAGGCAGCTCCACATTGACACTGGGAACAAATCAACTACTGTAAGCCAAATGAAAGCACTACTCTGCCGAGCCATGGCTTATAATTAAAGAGCCATGATTGGAGGACCCCTGTGGAGGGAGTGCCCATTATCTCCCTCACTCACCAAGCCAAAAAATCAGTTTTTTTTTCTTTGCAGTATACAAAGTTTATAAAGAAAGGCCACTTACTATGGTAAAATTCATGACCTTTAGGATCCAGATGGTGAGCGCGAGGTTGACCAGGATGAGGATCATGAGCAGCAGGACAAAGAAGTACAGGCAACGTTTCCGCCAACCGTAGATGCCCACTTTGTACACGTGAGGTTTCTCTGTGCTCTGGACATTGTTCCTATGAGTGAACTGTTCTTGGGTCATCTGCCATGGAGAAAAAAAGAAACTATAATAAAGTTATAACAAAGTTTATCTATAGCACTTCTAAATGCTTTGGTTAGACGGACTGGTTATAACCTTGCTCACTCTGTCTGTGTGCTATGCTGGAATTACTGACTAATTGTCTATAGGTAACTCTCATAAAGTAATAGGTTAGAAAAAATATGGAAAACTTTATTCTGATTAAGATAACCTAATAGCCCAGGGACAAAATGCATTTTACTGTCAACAGTTCTCAGAGACCGGACCTACAGCAGCTGAGACAATCGCATTTGACAAGCGCATATTCAGTGCTAACTGACACAAATTACACCAGACAGCCCCATAAAAAGCACCAAAGAGTGTGCATTGAAAAATTCAACAACATTTCCTTTCTCCATATCAGTGCTGTTAGATCGAGTTCCTAATTTTAAGTGCGGGATTGCTGTGCTGCATATGATCTAGCACATTAGCACACAGAACAGAATTGAAAATGAATGTCGCACAGGATTATAACCAACCCCTGGCTTCTGCCATGTAGATGTGACATAGGAAAACTGAAACAGATGGAGCAGGATTGTTTCAAATGTGTTTGCTATCATACTGCTTCCCAGAATATTAAAAATTGCCTACAACCAATGGTGTAACCACAGTGCCATGAAATTATTGTAAAAAGGGTCCTTGCTGGAAACCAAATGGAGCAATTTTATGTGGATATCAAATGAGTGGATATGCCAGGCCTCTAAGGGGCTAAATATTAATGAAAGTGAAAATGTGACCCATTGTGGCTACAGTGAAATTTCAAATGTTCAATTTACTACTTCTGTTGTTAATTACAAAATATGTCTATGCAAATTTTATACAATGATGTAAAATACATTACAAAAAAGCTACTGGACTGAACACATACAAATCAGAAGAGTAGTGGCACATTGGTCATGGAACTGTATATATACATATACATCTTAAAACTATAGTCTATATATGCCTGGAAGAAACCTGTGCAAAGTCTTGCCATGGTGCATTACCTGTGACATGAAACTGTCTTCCACAACCTCACCTTTATAGTTTGGCTTTGTGATGTGGCTGATCCTTATCCAGTTTAAGCCTTCTACACAGCTGATTCTATTATAATTAATGACATTGTTGTTGTTTTTTTGATTGATGTTTTACATACATTGAACGTGATGATTGAAATATTAATTTGATTCTGTCTCTTTTCTTAATTCACTCTTTTTTTGTTAATTGACAAAACTTGAGAAATACTAACCCTTCCAATTCTTTTAGGAATTCTTATTTTATAGCATTCTGTTCACAGGTTCATAAATCTTTTGCACAGTAGTTTGTATGTTACCAGAAAAAAAAAACTTTGTTAAGTTAAAAACTACGTTACTAACTAATATGAGCTGAATTGGCAGAGTTTTGTGACTTCGATAATCCAGTCTAAAAAAATGACATTGTTTTCTTCATAAAGCTGAAATTCATCGCCTTTTGAAACCTGAGGTAACAAAGGTCAATGCACAGATGAATTCTCTATTCACTAGAATCTAAATCCTTCTACACCTCACAGTGTCTGCTGCCAAACTTTCAGTACAGGAGAGAATTCATTTGGCCCAGTGATTGCTCTGTACGGCCTTAAAAGCCAACAAATGTGAAATAGTTTTGCACAATTAGGGTTTAACCAGACTTTTTTTTATCATGTTGCAATATTCCAAGATAATACACCCATTTGCAGTATACTGTTAACATTATTCAAAAGTCTGTATCACCCATTTTAAAAATTAAACCTTGAAAAGAACGGCGCTAAAGAACAAAATATCCCATTGCAAAACAAGCAAGAATTACATGACAACAAATAAGGGTTAGAGCAAAGTAAAGGCAAAGCGTGGCTTTGATACACACACATTTTTATGTTGTTGATATCTGTATATAACATTCATGGCTTTCCAGGTAAAAGGTTTAACTTCTCTTGAAGACAAGCTCAAAAGTACAGTATACCTATCTGTGAGCATGAAAAGCCTGGTTTCTGTTCTAGTATGACATGAGATGGATGTAGTTTGTTGAAAAGTAGTCCATGAATCCAGAAGGTTTAAGAGAAATAAAAAGCAGGCAATCAGTGATATGCAGTGCATTTATGTCTGTGGGATTATGCAGATAAAAGTTGTGACTGCTTTAACACATTAATGGCTATTGACTACACCTCGTATATTATTATTTTCAAAATGTGAATGACTGATAGCATTACTGGACTATTGATTGACAACTCAGATGTCCTCCCCGCAGTTATAATAGAGCAAAATGGTATAGCTGTGTATAGAAAGGGTGCATATCAGAGTTAATGTTTCTGTTTGTCATCCGCAAGATTATGATTTGCAGTAGCAGCTGCCACAGAGCAGTCTGTGTGATACCACAAAGTGTTTTACAGCAGGTGCTAGGGCTGAATGACTAATGGGTCTCGGTGAGGAAAAATAGACTGTATATTTTAACCGTGGTCGGCAGGAGTGCTCTTTACAGCTGAAGAATTTCTGCTCTCCAAAATAAGTGTAAGAGCTCATGTTGTGTTATTTTCTGGCCCACTGCCATTGCATGGGAAAACAATGAACCCAGCAGCTTCTGTTTCTGGATCCAAACAACATCAGTTCAAATATTACGAGACAATAATGTAGCAGTTCTTGTAGTTTCATCCAAGCTCAGCCCCAGAGCAGAAAAACATTGATAAGATTATTCATACATTAACATGCATTAATGTTTCTACTTAGTTCCACTTCAGTGAAACTCAGCAATAAATGCACAACACTGATTATTTAGCACTTACCCTGAGCACTGCAGTTTCATATTAAACATGGTTTAAATGCGTCCGTTTTTTTTTTTTTTTAACAATACCTCCACCAAAAACAAGCTATTGAATTGTACCAGGAGGGAAAAAAAGTCTACTGGGAGAGATCCAGTGTGCAGTGTAGGCACAGCAAATCCCTATTTCGCTATCAGCTATAGAAAGACTAAGTCAACACATTCGGAACCCTGTAGAGAATATTTGGTCTTACATTAAACACAAACTAACTGGGTATCATCTCTCAACTATCCACCATCTTTTTGGTGCCACTACAGTGTACAGTACAGTACTGACTTCACATTCTGTAAAAAGTTGCCCACAGTGATACTCACAAGACTTAAACATTTAACATGCATTCCATACTAAGTTACTTTAAGTTTTCATGACCAATTGTTTGCTGTTAAGATCATTAAAGGCTTTTATATTTTGATTCTGGTCTAGATTTATCTAGATCTTGTTTGGTTTTAGTTAATTAAAATTATTTAATGTTACTATCAACATCAAAGTTCATTTTTTCACAATTATACAGTCTGATCAGGCCAATTTAGCATAATCAGTTAACCTAATGCACGTCTTTGGAGTTTGGAGTGTGGAAGGTAACTGGAGTAATTGGAGTAAACCCACACGGACATGGGGTGAACAACTCTGCACACCTGGGATCGAACCCAGGACCTAAAAATCTTTCTAGATCTTGACATTATAGAGACATGTTCTTTATATACAATTATGTTCTCTACAGTTATTTTTTTTTATTTTGAATCATTAAAAAATAAATACATTCAAATCTTGTACACTTGCTTCAGCCACAGTTGGCTGTTTCTGAAGTGACGCTGGTTGGGAATAATCACCAGCTCTGCAATGGATTAACATCCAGTATATGCTTATACCTGCAACTTGTGTACTCTAAGAATAGGTGCCAGAGTTTAGTAATCCATGTCAAGAAATGTTTACAGCCTCTAATGTAGGGTGTGTTGTGCCACAAAAGCCACATATTTGTTATATTGATTCTTATAATTTCAAATACAGTGATAGAATACATGACGAATGTGATTTGTTTTTCCTCCTGTATCTTTTTCCTTTACCTACAGGAAAACTTGTATAAGAATGACTCCTGCTACCCTACCATCCCATAATGTAAACCTGCTGGAGGAACCTCGGGCTCAAATTGTTTATAACGACTTAAAGGGAATGATCAGGGGAAAAATATCATAACCTGCAACCTTTTGGTAATATTGCAATTCAGCGTCCCTTGGTGCTGCATCTTGGACATGAAACACCCAGTGTTAGCAGTTTATTCAGTGAGCCACTTCTCTGACTCATTCAGTCCTTTAAAATTTGCTTTCAAATCCACATTTAATTACACATTGTTTTAACAGTGCAGATCTGTCTGGAGTAGCTTTGCGTGCATATAATAATCCTTTAGAAATTGCACCTTTAAAAAAAGGTAACACATGCAACAAAAAACATGAGAATAAGAAAGATATTAAAACACTGCCTAGCAAGCTGCAATAAGCATATTCCACTATGTGAAGATTAAAGCTAAATATTGAAAGATATCTCGGTTGAATTTATGCTATTGGAAAGCTTTCGAAGACACTAGATCTCAGGTTGATATGTGATGGTTACATCAAAAACCACCACTATTTCCAACAAAGGAAACAGAGATTGCAATTTGTTTATCTGTGAACTTAAGCATGCTTCTCTGTTGCCATTTCCACAGTTCAATACTTCTTGTAAAGACAGTGCAGTAAGTGGGGGCTGGAGGCAAAAGAGATTTTGCTGCAAAAGATCTATCGATTTGTGAATTTCAGTAATGCAGACCCTGGCTATAGCGAATGCATTTTGCCTATGTGTGGAGTATTATTGTAATATCCTGAACATGGTTGTGTTGATGCAGCAATAAAGATCAATTTTGTTTTAACAAATGGATTTTGCATCATGATTTTATCAATAATATCCATTGTGTTATAGGGAAAATAGTTCTTTCTCATTGACTTTCCAGTCGCTGTCTCTAATGCGAAAGGATTGGGCTAAGCCGTATGCATGTTCACTAGGATCACTTATCACACCTAGCCCAGAAATATTATGGCATTTTCTTCATTTACTGGTATGTGCGCAGCAGAGAGAGAGGACACTTTCATGGTGAAGTCGGACAGGCAATTTCCCTGCTGAAGACCCTGTACCATTTCAGCATAATGTGAGACAGTGAGAACATAACAAGCCATAACCTTAAGGATCAAGCACTAAAACCTTATGACGGTTTTATAGAAAAGTGTGTAATATTAATGCAACTGAGCTGCTCAGTTGCATTAGAGGCTGGAGAGTTGCACATGCAACTGTGGAACTTGCACATGCTGTTCTGAGCCTGCAGTGGATGAGATTTAGTGAATGAATAAAATAAACAAAATTAACAAAGAACATCCTTTAATTTCACATCAAATGCTGCTCCTGAGCTTAACAGCGTGTGGCTTACAGGTCTTCAGAGGAGATGGTGCTCACTATAACACTAATAACAATAACACTGAAATAGCTATTTAGTCACTTCTTCATGCTAGCAGGAATAGCGTAAATCGAAATAACACAATTAAGCTAAAACTTTGTTAGAGGTTGCACACCATTACGCCACTACCAGCAGCCTGAACTATTGAAATACAAGGCAGGATGGATTCATGCTTGCATGTTGTTTATTCCAAATTCTGACCCTACCATGTAAATGTCACAACAGAAATCGAGACTGGTCAGACAGGTTTTTAGCTGGCAAAAGTGGCACCTGGTGTGTTTTTCTTCTGCAACAGCACATCTCCTTGAAGATGCTTTTATGCAATCTGGTGGTTATTTGAGTTACATTTGCCTATAAGCTCAAACCAGTCTGACCATTCTCCGCTGATGTCAGGCATCAATAAGGCACCCAGAAAATTGGCACTCACTGGATATTTTGGACCATTCTCTGTAACTGTATTATTATATGATCCTAAACAATAAGTCACTACATTTTATCAGCAATAACTCCCTCCATAATTTAGTTATTACGAGGCAATATACCTCCAGTAACCATGCTGAGGACTCAAGATTATCTCAAATCAGAGAGTTTTTCCTTTCCACTGTCGCCCTAGGTTTGCTCAATTTGGGATTGGCCTTTTAAGATAATATAATATTATAAAGATGCTTTGAGATAACGCACCATTGTAAAAAGTGCTATAAAAATAATTTTGACTTTAATTTTTTTTTATTTTGACTTTGAAGTTTTATATTATTGGTACACTCAAGGCACTTGACATGTTATATAATATCAGATTATTTTGAAAGTGGATGAAGCTTCATTAATGGCTCCGAAAAACAGAGGGATTGAGAAAATCCCTGGCATATGAAACACCTGTTCACAGCTTAGTCTGTGTTTTTTGTGCTATGGTTGCATCGGCTTATTGGCAATCTACCAGGCTTAAACTGTGAGAAAATGAGCCACTCTTTCCAGTTTCATTTACCTCTGTGTAATTTTAATTCAGAGCCAGACAGCTGCGTTACCTATTCATATTAGAGACATAAACGATTCTCATGCAGATAATTCTGTGCATTAATGTTTGTGCTTATGTACAATGGAAACAACTATGCTGTATGCTACTGTACAACAAGTTCTATTATAAATTTAATCACTGTAGATAAGTATGTCACTGTGGGATAAAACAGCAAAATCCATTACTGTGTGATACAGAGGGACAGACCCTTTGCTACATATTATCAAAATATTTCTAGAGAAAGTAAACAGAAAGCCTAGTGTTTAAGGCCATATGCTAATCAGCATATAAAACTATCTACAGTATGTCACACAATATTGGGATCTTAAATAAATCAATGATGGTGCATCAGTAATACAGGGTACTTAGTAATACAGGTAATTATTGACTATGAAAAAAGACTGTATTTGAAACATTATATATACATATAATGTATTATATATATATACATATTATACATATAATATTTAAATAAAAACACACTCAGATGTCAGATTGCTGCAAAACTCGCCATGCAAAGGCAAATATTATATTACATTATATTTAATATTTAATAATTATACATTTAATATTATAAAAACGGCTTCCTTCATTTCCGTGTAAAAAAAAGCTCTCAGAGGTTTCTTTTGGGTAGTATACCGCTTGGTGAGATAATGTTAACTGCTATACATGACAATGAGTACAATGCACTACAATTTTGCCCAGTTGACAGATGGTTAGAGGCGGCTCGTTATTTTGACTTAGCTCTTAGGAGGTTGCAGTGGTTCTGCGAGGGCATACACATGCTGAACAGACTCCAGACCACCCAGACAGACCACCAGTATAGAGGATTGTTTGATCACCTGACAAGCATGAGTAGCTCCCACAGTTTCACTGTCCACTATCCAGACACAGGTGGCACCTTCAATACAAACCACTGCCTCAGTCACCATATGCAGGTGCTTAGCAGAAGGAAATATAAAGTGCCTATTACATGTCCTCCCTTTGAGAGCAAGCTCCTTTATTTTCAGTGGTGTCATGAACAAGAAACCTGGACTGCTATGGTGCCGTATTGTCTTTAACAATTAATACAGGTTCTGTTTAGGATCCGACGATGGTTGGGTACAAATTTGTGGTGAATGCTTCAATCCCACCTTTGCTGTCAAGTGACACATAGCCCTAAATGCTGGTTTGCTAATCTGGGGAGCCGTTGCATATGACAGTCAATCATTCCTCATAGAGATACAAGGGACAATAACAGTTTAGCAACATCCTGCGACCACATATTGCCTCTCATGGCAGGGTTCCCATCTGGCATTTTCAGCAGGATACTGCATTTCTCAGGAATATCTTTGGCAGATTGCACCACTTTTTTTTGGCCTGCCTGGTCCATTTCTAGGACCAGCTTTGGCTACTTAATAATATGCAATATCTACAGCCCAGAAGCAACATCTGATAGTAGGACAGCTTGACACCATTAATAAGACAATGATTTCTGACTTAAACCAGCAAATTCTGAAGGAAAATATGAGGACATTCGTGAGTGATTTGTATCTCAAAAGGATGTGCCATAGAACAAGACAACATTGCTAGCAAACATTTCTACCATAGTACTGGTTAAAAATAATAAAGTTAATGTTTTAGAAAGTCCTGACCACTAGCCAATATATAGTTTGTGGAAGGAGCTGAAGTGAGCAGATCATGTGAGAAAACAATCTCCTGGAATGGGAGCTGTTCTGTAATTTTAGCCAATTTCTCCAAATCGATGTGCAGGACTGAACAACAATTAAAAGAAATGTTTAGTTGCAGCTATTGCTGTACAAGGGCTCACAACACTGAAAGCAAAGGTTCACACATCCCTGCCACTCACAGATATGTTATATTAGATCATCAGCAATATTGAATCCTCAGTTAAAAAAATGATTTGGTTCCATTTTGTCAGCAAAGAAGAAAGAGCTAAGGCTGCAGTGGGCACAGGCTCAAAAAGCTGAAGGCTGTAAGCTTATTACTGAGACAAATGGCACCAACGGCATGAATCCGTGGACCCAACTTGCCTTGTGTCCCAACTTGCCTTGTATCAACAATCCAGGCTGGTGGAGGTGGTGTACTGTTGTGAGGAAATTTTCTGTACGCACTCTGCAGTGTAGCATCTGTCATTAAGCTACATTCTGCTTTTTTCAGCCCTCTCTGCTCAGCATGGAGAGAACAGCAGTGCTCCTGCATGTTCCCTATTATGAAGAGATAAGCAGTGAAATGAGCGTGTAGGGTGTAGTGCTTTTCTACCTGTACAAACAAGAAAATCAGTTGTAAGGCATAAAAATATATTAATGAAATAAAAATCAAACAACGTCTGGAGACATACGTCAGCAAAAATATTAAAATAGCACCTTAAACAGTTATCAAACACTATGCATTTCTTTGGTAAATGATACAGCCAAGCACACCCTGAGGGACCATGCTTCTTGTGACAAATTAAAAGGGTCCTTAAATGAACCCCTGTGGTACAAAATCTCTAACAGGCCTATTAAAAATGCTTAAACGTGTTATTCCTACAAAAGTGCTTATGTATCAACTCTGTCAGTACAGATTTTAAATCAATTGGGATTTCATGGAACAGTGTGAGTCAATTGAAAATTGGACATTTCAACACCCCCACCCCTACCCCCCCAACCTCCCCTCTGGAGAGATCACCATTTCAACTCAAGATTCTACAAACAGAACACTTGACCTGGCTTGGGTCTCATCACTGAACCACTGGAGCTGGGATTTTACCTTTTGGTCAATAGCCAGTAATGTAAATACTTCTCCACCACTATCCTGTATATTTCATACAAGTAGTGCTTTAATAATTATTTATATTTATTATTATTATTTATTATTATTTATTTATTTTATTTTCCTTATCTACATATTTTACAACAGTTAATCCCAAATTGTGTAATTGTTCACTACACATGTCCTTGCATGTGAAGGCCCCCAGATCAAAATTTACAACATGTACGACATTACATGAACATTCCTTTCCTTATATTTAACAGTATATGCAAGTCTGTAAGGTCTTACAATCCTGTAAGTAAGTATTCCAGTAGTCTGTTAAGTGTGGGACGGGAAAGTACCATCATGAGGGAGTTTCAGTAGTGGCAACTGCTTAGTTTCAGCAGTGCCTGGCCAGGCTGTTTTGGAATTGGATTCATCTCAATAATGAATAGGAGTCACTGGACACTGGGCATCTACACAAGTTGGTTCGCCCAGTAGAAGTTCAATAGTGGTAGTGACGTCTTTCTTCTGTCTCACTTACATAATGCTCTCTTTGTGGATACAGCTCATAGTACTGCACACAACTGGTGAACAAGTCTGGTGAACTTTTCTGGTGACGTTTTATACTACAATCCCTAAGTTCCACAACATACATGGAGTGTGTAATAAGATTCTATTCTACACCATCATTAGAGTAGATATACCATTGTTTTAGCAATGCTATAATGATTGTATACTGTATAATAATTAATCAGCCTCATTTTCCTTCACACAGGAAAACACAAGAATAATAATTAATCAGCCTTGTTTTCTTTCATACAGGAAAACTCAGGAACTTTGCATGCAGTATTAGGAAACTGGAAAAAATAGACCAGCTTCAGAAAAAAACAGCTTCCATAAGTTACAGTGTCAAGTTTAGCATGACCTCCTCTTACACTTGAACTATAGCAGCATCTGGCAGCTTCAGCAGAATGCAAAGTTGATTCTTTTACAGTCTGAAGAAAGATGGGTAGCAGCCAAGAAAGCGCTTTCTTGGAAGGGCCATAGCATGAACAGCCTAAGAAAAGTCTCACAAAGATTTGAATGAAAATCAGTGGAAAAGAGTACAATGGAGTGACAAATCTAAGTTGAAATTATTGTTTCCAATAAGCAACTATATGATCATTATACCATTGCTTAAATAACACATCTAATGGTGCCTTAAGACTTTTGTACAGTAAGAAGACTATTTTTTTATAGCACATTATTATAAAACTATGATTAGTTTGAAAATTACAATACTCTTTTTAAGAATGCAGTAATTATCTTGAATAACACTGGAGTTATTTTGTGTTGATTTGAAACCTATTAGGAACCTAAGGAAGCAGTGTGGCTCCGTTTGGAGCAATCAGAGAATGTTTCTGATGGATGTTCAGGCTACTTAGCCTGTCACTCTGTACAACATTTCACTGCTTTCATCAGATTGTGTTGTAGAGAGAGACAACAAATGAGTTTTACAGAAACAATAGCTACATCTTATAGGGTGGAGACATTCCTTGGAGCAAAACCTTGGAAACCCGTCACTTTCCATCCAAATTGGAAGCATATATGCAAATCCAAACACCTGGAGTTTGTTCATTCCAATGCCCATCTATCTTACAGCACCAATTAGCCTTCATAGGAGGAACATCATGGCTGGTCTGAGTCCTTCTCACAACAGTACCCCTGAAATCTTTCCACAGCATGCTCTGTTATTAATTATTTATAGCAACACCACTCCCAGAGGGCCAGAGTAATTGAAACCAAATGCAGAGACGGAGCAATGTAGGGAAGTGTGGCAGCAGCAGCGTCTGGATAGAATAGGAACCAACAGGGACCGAGAAGAAGAGCGAAAACGAGAAGGAAGTGGAGGAGGGGACTATATTTGTGCTAAAACTTTTGGCATAAGGCCTTTCGGACTCTTCCATTGGCTTCAGGAGATCACTCTCGTCCTTTGAGATCGCGACTCCGATACAAAAATAAACCGTTATGTTGGCAAGATAAATGAAAGCTTTAGGAAGAGTGAAACATACAAAAATAGTCCGAAGCACATGAACAACAGCTGAAGACCAGAAGCCGCAAACTTCTAAACAATAGGATAGCAGACTCAACTTCCTGCCAATCCTCACATGCAGGAAAGAAAGAAAGACAGAAATAACTGTGTCTGGGGTCCAGGCACTTACCCTCCTGCTCTGTTCTGCCCAGTAGCTCCCAACACGAATAGCCTAACAGTCAGGGTGTGTCAGATATATAACACAAGATTGGCTTCTCTAAATCACAGCATGAGGCCTGTCTTTTCTCACACTTTTTCTCTCTACTCTCTGTTTCTGTTTCGACTAAGTTACTTTAACCCCCCTGCAGAGATCCTGCCCCACGTTTGGAGGAATTCCCTGGACTTTGTGAGTGCTGTCTGTAACGTATATGCTGACGCGACTGAGCCCTGCCACTGTGTGTGTGAGTGAGTGTGTGTGAGAGAGAGAGAGATAAAGAGAGGGTGGCTAAATTCTGCACCACTCGGCTACTCACAACCCCCCTGTTGCCTGGCCAGATTTATATGTGGGACACACATGTGGAGAAGCAAGCCTTTTTTGACCACTGCCAATGTGCGTGCACGTCTTTATGACTCATTTGAGTATAGAGAATTGGAAAAACACATTCCTCCCTCTCATACTATGCTTGAAGATGAGGGGGAAAGGCAACCAAACCTTTCCCTGCACAGTGTTTTCATTTATTTCTCCTATATTTTTATTTACTTACTTTATCTTTATCATTATTACACTGCTCACAAAAAATAGTGGATATTTCATTTATATTATTCCTCTTTCATATTTTAATGAACTTATTAAGGTAATAGCTTGAAAAATGACACTCATCGTTGTTCAGCAGCTTGCTCAGGGTTTGTATTTTAGGGAATTTCAGACAGTACCAGGTGTGTGTTTTAGTATATGTGCCTGGGAATTGTCATGTAACTGAAATTCTATGTGTGTGTGGGCAGAGTCAGTCAAGACAAGGGGACTGCTGTGATTGGTTATTGTAGTTACAGTTTTGGCCGACTTTGTGTTATCAAAAATGCACTATTAATACTTTAGTATTAGCCTTAGTAACTCTTAACAATACAGTCTTGTAATTACCCATAAATTAAAAAGTCAACACAACCTCTACAGGGAACAAAGTCTTACAAAACACCTGGAAAGGTGCCCAGAGTTTTGCACACAGCACATTTTTGTTTCATTTCTTTCCAGTATAGGTTATTAATTTATGCACTCAAATTTGGGGAATTAATATGTTTCATTTTTGGTTGTTCATTTTGTTCACGTTCTCTCTTTTGGACATCTGAACAGGACCAATGTTTAAGAAAAGCAAAACAAACAAAGAACACCCCTTGTATATATACATATACACTTATTCTAGCTTTGGGGGCTCCCCCATCTTGTGCTCACTGCTATCGTTTAATATTCAGACCACCTTGAACTGGACTAAGCAAGTATGACAAATGAGTTTGTGAATAAGCAAATGATTTTAATGACAAAACCTATATTAAAATAACAGCATAGCAATATGACTAAATGTAACAGCCCAAGTTTAAAGTTTTGTTAATCATCACTTCTCTGCCAGGTGCAGCTTCCAGTTATTACCAAGAGATAACATGCCATAGCGACAGGCTTTAACTGTCATTTGCTACTAGGAATTCTTCATGTTGGTGTCATAGTGTATTCCTGTTTACTGTCTGGTGTATCACAATGATCTGCTTAGTTAATTTGCCTGCATCTGGATTCAACAACATTTAGGCACTGAGTATTTGCCTCATGGCTAACTCCTTGACAAGCATTTAGCAGCAGCATTAGTGTCACTTCTGATGCAGCAAGTTGAAGCTGAAGTTACAATGCATGTTGCAAAATGTGCGGAGTAGAACTGAAATGAAACAGTACCATTTGTCACGTTTGACAAAATGGACGTACTTCAGTTTCTTTAATCGTTCAATATAAATGCATTAGGTTAATAGGTCACTCTAAATTGGCCCAGTGAAAAATAGTACATTTTCAACATTCAGCAGACACCCTTATCCAGAGCGACTTACAACTGATGCAGTCTTACAATCCAAGCAATTGTGGATTAAAGACCATGCTCAGCAGCTTTTGGCATACAGTAGGTGAGATTGGAACCCTGGAGCAACAGGTCCATTTAGGTCTAAAGTCCAGTACCTGATAAGTATTGTTATTCACGACTGTTGTTCCAGTACCAGAACACACTAAAATGTTCTTCCACTTCAATTATTCTGTCAATAGTTCCAGCCTTCATACTGTTACTCAGACCACATCAGAGAGCAGTAACCTATATTCTCTATTTTATTATGTTTACAAATTATATTACATTATCCCTCATTTCTTAGTCTACATATTATTATATTTATTTTTAATTGTTATATTTAGTTGAATCTGTTAATATGTATGTAGTATCTGTTTACATTTATACTATTACCATATTCTTATTAATTGCATACAGTTTATTGAGTTATTTCTTACCATTGTTGCACTAGGTTTGCCCAACTGGAATTGGTCTTAGATAACAGAATATTTTTAAACTGCTTTGAGACAATACTCCATTGTAATAAACAAACAAACAAAAAACTATAGAAATACTTAAATACAAATTAATACATAAAATCAACAAAATGAATGCAAACATTAAGGTTAAATGAAAGAACTGGTAAATTCAAGTGCTTTGAAATGCTTCTGATGCTGTGAATAGTAAAAAGAAAATTGTTGTGTTACTGATGTCACTTTTTAGTCAGAAGCATTCTGTCCATACAGTAAATACTTAAGCTGTACTACATCTATTGTGCTAAATTATTTGCTCAAACAGGTTTTCACAGCGACAAGTTATCATTACTACACATCAGATTAGCCAGTTTCATACAATTTACACCCCATTTATGGTGGTAACGTTGAGTAATGTTCTTTGTGCATTTTACAATACAAAATTTATTAGGCTAATTTGCTAACATTGCTAGTCACTTAGTCTTTCTTCCAATTAAAACCAATTCAATTACCCAATCACATAGAAGACCCCCTGGTGCATGAAAAACTCCCATGTAAGATAAGGAGGATGGCAGCATAGCACATGCCTCATTCACTATACCCAAAGCCACTAACAGGGAAGACTGTTACTAGAATGAAAAGCGTATTAGATTGAAAAAACTATGGTCACGTAAATAACCATGGTACCTTCAACCACTACCCTTTATAAGTTAGGCAAGTGTTAACACTAATTAGTTATTGCACTGTTGTAAATGTTTATAATTTTATCAGCAGTGCTATACTTTGTTAGTGCTGAATGTGTTGCTAATGCTTGTAAAAATCCTCAGGGGGGTTTTTGAAGTATTTTGGTACAAGAACAGAGAGAAAAGCTAGAGTTGCTGAAACTGAATTGCACCGAGATGACCTTGCAGAGCTTTTTTTTTTTAATTAAAGCTATAATTTTTTGCTATAATTGTTTACTACATTAAAAAAACCTTTTGAAAAAATTGTTGAAAGCATTTAGAGGTCAAATGATCAAAAATGGTTACAAACAGGCTTTTTTTCCCCAAGTTATGTAATAATGAGAGCCTGAGCATTTTATATAATTGCCAAATAATTACAACAATTGTTTTAGCCAATTATTCAAACAATTTGAATTGCATTATGATACAATTATTTAAGCACTCACCATTTAATCTAAATTGAAAAAGAAATCCACTGTATTGATTAGTCAGGGCAAGTGTTACAAAGCCTTGCTTGGGGTTGTTCATTATATTTATATTTATAATCATTATATTTCTCGTCTCTTTTTGTGGGCATAAAACCATTCTGCGTGGCCACTGCAAGACAGTCATGGCTCAGCGGTTCGGAAATTAAAGAGTCAGAGTTCAAATCCAGGCTCAAGCTGCTTTTTGTTTTGCAGATCCTGAACACTCAACTGCTCAACTCATTTGTAAGTTGTTTAAGATAATGGTGGCTGCTCAATCCTCTAAATGTGATACAAAATAAATACAAAAGGTAGGATGCCTGCTTATATTGTCCGCCAGGATTGAGCCCAGCAATTAACAACAGTCAAATCTCGCTATTTGAATTCTGTCTATCCAATATTGTACAATAAACTCGCTAAAGATTGTAAGAATTTGAATACACAACGCTGGTATTTAAGCTACTGCCCTGCAATAATAAATTTGCCATGCCATTTAAACATGTAAAGGCAATTGTTTACATTATATTGCCAGGACTGTAGTGATGCAATGGTTAAGGTCGTGGCACATGGGCCAAAATGTGCAGCTTTCAAGCTTCAGCACTGCCAAGATGTCACCGTTGGGCTTTTGAGAAAGGTCATTACCCCTGCTGTAAGACTATATCAGTTGTAAGAGTTGCTCCTGATGTTGCAACATTTTTCATTGCAAACAGCTTTAAGGTGATTCAGAAAATTCCCCGCACAAGAATCGTAAGCTAACATTTGTATAATTGCGCAGTTTGTGATATACTGGAACAAACTAGGACTTTTATCAGAGCTCCAGTTATCTGACCAGCTATCTGATCCATTTTCTGAAACAAGATACAGTTGGACAGTGGGATTTGACTACCGTTAAAATGAATAGAAAGCTCTTTGATTTAATGCAGTTAGAAAGAGGTGAAAGCCCTAAAAAGACCCAGGGCTGTGCGAGGGCAAAAGTCGACTTAGGCAGTTTATGTACACATCTCTGCAGAGAAGAAATGGTACTACCATCTGTTAATCAAAACACCTGCCTCTGCATTAATCAGTTCTCATGTGGTTTTAGGTGCAAAACATAATGGTGATATTGTCACATTTCATCATTTCTGTGTAGACTTTAATGTTTGGAGGAGTTTGGACTGAGATGGGGATTGCGTTGGTGAAATGCTGTATACCCATACACACAAACAAACTGCACGCTGTCACTTAATCTTACTGTCCCCATTCCCAATGCTCCCATCAATCTTGTCCAGACATCTTTTGTGTACTCTGATGTGATTCAAGATTTGCCTCAGATGTTTCCTCCATTATTCTTGTCTGACACAGATTCTCTCGCCCATGCACTTTCTCTTACTCACTAACACAATGCTATCTTGGCATTCCGGTGGCTGGGAAGACACTGAGGCACATGTAGTGGTCTCACTTGGGCCTGTTGGTCTGTAAGCAAATAGCATCATTGAAAGCAAATATGCTCAGTTAGAAGCTGACAAACCTCTGCACATACTTTGCTCATCTCTTCAAGCATTTAATACAATCTGATAATGGCAGTGTGTATTGGCATTGGAGCAATGAAGTGTGTATGAACAAAGTGTGTATGAACTGGAGCTGCTTTATAAGCAGAAACCTCAGTGCTGCTCAGACACAGGATGGAACTTATGTTATTTTAGTATGCTACGTTTCTCTGGAGAACTTGTTGTGTATTCTGTTGATGCACTCTAGCACTTTATAGTGGTATAGTGTTATAAAAACATTTAGAGATTAGTAGGACCTTGCCTTGGACTCAAAACCATAAACAAGTCTTAGTCTCAGTCTTGTATTTAAACTTAGTCTAGTTTTGGAGTAAGGCAAACTCAGAAATCATTACCAACCAAGTCTGTGTCTGTCTGAGGTAACACTGATTATAAACTTTTGTCCTATCATTATTGTATATCAACAATGCATTCAAACAGAAACATTTATTTAAATAGAACATGCACTGCAAAAGACTAGCTAACAGGGAAAAATTACTTACTGCTATTATCGTTCAATATCCAATCAAATGAATGTGTTTTATTTTAAATAGCCTAAAATGCATTCGTTTATAAAAGCACCCCCACTATTCAGTAGGAATATGTGACCAATATATAAAATATATTATATACACAAAATATACACCTGCCTACTTAAGTAAACAGCCTTTCAGTTTTTTTTTCCCAGTCACCCTGCCAGAAAAAAAAGAACTTAAATGAATGGTTGTTTAAACTGGGCCCACCGAAAGTGGAGTCGAGCACAAACAAATGTCTGCTCCCAAATGATGATGTAAGATGCAAATACAGAAGACAAAGACTTCAGTAAACAGCCAAGGTGAACAATCACTCAAATCAAATCCGCCTCCAAATGTCATCAGCTCAATACAGGCTTATCTGTAAAAGCCCAGAGAGGAATGATCCCAATATGTGGAAGACAAGAGCTTGTTTTAACATGAATGTCATGCTGTTATTTGAGCGGCTTCAGGAAAGATTTTAAAAAGGGTAAAAAAAACAATGCATATTTAAATCAGGGAAAATGGTGGTTTCTTATAGTAAGCATAATGGTTTATAAATTATATTGTGGTGTTTGATGTGTACAACATGGCCTATCAAAATATTAAAATTAATATAAATAAATTGGACACACAAAGAGTTATAATCATGGGAATTAAAAACAATTATTGCAGTGCCTTATTGCAAAAGCACAATATACAAAACGTTTTAATAATACGTGTTGCTAATGTGTCTTTGAAACTGCAATATTTGATCTGGACATTTGAACATACCAAACTTAAATACCAAAGTTAACAATGCTATATGGGGCACAGTAGTTTGCCAAGTATGTAATAAGTGGCCAAGATACTGCAGTGCCTTCCATATGTTGATTTATTAATATCAACCTTGAGCACCATGTATTTTCCATCATCACATGATTTCTTTGTAAATGTTATCTCATTATAGGGGTGCATGCAGTACATTGTTTAACTTGACCTATACTTAAACCTCTCTCTCTTTCACTCTCGATCTATCATTCTCTCTCTCACATGTACATGTTGATGGAAAGGAGAAGGTCTAGGGTTCAAATCCCACCTCTGCTAAGTTGCCACAGTTGGGTCCTTGAGCCTTTAACCCACAAATTGCTTGGATTGTAAGACTATATGAGTTGTAAGTCATTCTGGATAAAGGCGTCAGCTAAATGCTGGAAATGTAAATGAAAGAAAGACTATTATGTGTACTATTAATGTATATTATGTGACAGCAGTACTGTTGCATTTTTGATGCAATCAGGTATTTCAAGAGACAGCAGTATACTGACTGCCTGTAGAAACTGTGAAACATGCATGAGGCTTTCAGATACTATCTCATTTAACTCTAGTGTGCTGTCTTGCAAAGACAGATTTCATCTTTAGCTGCTTGATTCTCCCTTCACGGTGTGTCAACTTTTTTTTTTACCACAAATAGGAACTAATTTTTAAATTAAACTAATTCACACTGTCCAGCGATCCATGCACTTTTCTTATTCGGTGGCTTTTATATCCAGTCACATAATTCACCTGAGCCAATGCAACCCACACATTGCTCAGTCCTTCGGTGTGCTCATGTTGATGCCACATGTTTAATTAAACGTTTTCGACCAAAGGCTGCTCTGTTATGTGTGTCTGCTGCAAAAACTAATGTATGTAATGACAAGGTAGTGTGTTATTTCCATCATAATTAAGATAATAACCTTATCTGACGTGTATGAGAACAAATGTTGCCCAAGCAGGTGTTTTGCAGAACATGCCTGTAGTCCACAATAGCTTTTCTCAGAGATAAAAAAACAGTTTACCAACCTGGAAAATGTCTAATTATGAAACATGCATTGAGCCTTAAATATTTATGTCACCAGTCCAACTATAATTATTCGCCGTTATATTTTATATAGGGTATAACTTATTACAATTGCTTCAAGTGGCTTATTTAACAAAACCCAAAAATTCGATCAGCGTGATCAATCATTCCTCCTCATATTCACAGTATTGCTGTTATCTATAGATGGATGTATTACCCATGCAGTCGCGCCCGACTCTCGGTCACTTGATGGATCATCGATCTCCACATATTTCTGTCTTTCATCGATGTGATCTATGAAGTATTTTGGCAGGATAGTAGAGTAGTTTGCCATTGCTTTCTCGACCCCTTCCCATTTATCCGGGCTTGGGACCGGCGTGCAGCTGTTTCCAGTTACACGGCTGGGGTGTTTTGCATAGACAAGTCAATGACAATTTAGAAACACCAATTAACCTAACGCATGTTTTTGGACTGTGGGAAGAAAGTAAACCCACACAGACACGGGGAGGACATGCAGACTCCACACAGAAAGGACCCAAGCCGCTCCACGCTGGGATCGAACCCCTTGTTGTGAGGCAGCCGGGATACCCACTGAGCCACCGTGCTGCCTGCTGTTATTTATGGCAACCCATAATAGGGGAACCTTGCCTTATGGCTCAGCAGTGGCAGATTGGCATTGCGAAGATTTGAACTGACAATTTCCCAGTGAGCACTATCAACTGAGACAGTCACATAAATAGGTACATGACCGTAGGCATAGTACTAAAACAGGGTTAATTCTGAGTGGATAATCCACCAAAAACACTGCCTTACTTTAGATTAATACCAATAAGAGCATGGGAAAATGTCAGATTCCAGTAAAGTTACCCATAGTAACCCATGGTATATTCTAATTAATACATTCATAATGCTTTTTTGGAAGCATTGTTGTTTCTATGTTACTGCCCACTAAGTATACTTTCTCTGTCTCCATTGTCCCAAAGTAATGCCTTCTGTGCCCCCTGTTTTTTGCCCAGGGATCTGGATTCACTGTTTCATTAAATATATGCATGGACTATATCTATGGACTTTGTTTTTACTTTACTTTCCTTTGTCCTTCTGTGCCTTTGCAGTTTATTCAATCAATTGTTTTATTTGCTTTCTGCATTCACATCATATATCATATGACACATTTACAAATTCATAAGATTTTTTTCCATTGAAATGCTGATAAAACTTCCTTTACTGCATTATTGCAAACATTCATTCACTTATTTTTTCACATTTCTCATTCCCCAGAGAACTGGTGCCTAGCTGATGGCATGGGGCACAAGGTAGTAACAACCCGAGACACGGTCGCAATCCATCATAGGGCCCATACAGCTCACACACCCATACACACTTGGGCCAATTTTATAACCTAAGGCTTGTCTTTAGGTGCAGCAAGGTGGCCCAGTGGCTACCACTGTCACCTCATAGTGAGAAAGTTCTGGGTTCAATCCCAGGTTGGGTGGTCTGGGTCTGTGTGGATGTCCATGCGGGTTTACTCCAGACTGTCCGTTTTCCTTCAACAGTCCAAAGACTGTCCAAGAGGTTAACTGGTGTCTCTAAAAGTGCTCAGAGTGTGTGTATGTATTGGACCCTGTCCAAAATAAAGCAGATAAGAAAGTGAATGAATGAATATCTTTGGACTGTTGGAGGAAAACAGAGCACCAGTTATATGTTTATAAAAAATATCAAATTAAACACAAGCTAATTTGAAATTTGAATAACTAATTTTTTTTAATGCTGCAATGTCATCAGCTCTGCAGGAAACCACGGCACCATGTGGTACTAGGGAGCAAAGTAAACAGTCTGGCTTTCCCAAGTATTGACAATACCACTGATTTGCTTTTGTCAAAATGCCCTATGAATAAAGTAGCTGTTTCAATCAATTCTGGCATGACATTGTTCTGTGTTCCTCGGATGATTCTCACCCTTTGAGCTGTACAAACATCTTGTTTCCACTGGCAAGTGTCTATTGGCAAGCTCTGAACATTTCATATATTGGTTTAATATTGGTTTAACCATGCTTGTTACTAGTTTCAAGCCTCACTCTCTATGTGAGCGGATGCTTCTTTTGTTCTCTGCTACTCCTTTGTACTCTGAGCATGTGTGTGGCAGGCGCTCGTTGCTCAGAGCTTCTCTATCACTGAGGTAGTTGTGTTGCACTGCTTTAGTGTTCTGCACATCTTCCGTTTTCAAGCAGGTTTTGCGTTTTATTTGTTGTATTTCTCTTTGTGCCAACTTCACATCCTTACTGAGTTGTTTTGCTTTCACCTTCTTCTCACCAGCCAGCATTCCTGCACATAGTGGGAGGAAGTGGGGTGCTTCCCCCAGATTTATCTGTACAGTATTTTGGAAGGAAATTATTTTAAAAATATTTCAAATAATAATGAAAATAAGATATAAACAAGGTTTAAACAGTGATTTAAAATGACATATAATGGTTTAGGATTGCACCAATTATATATATTTTGTTAATTGGGTACACTTTTGTTAAGAAAACATACTAATTAAACAAAATATTGGCAAATCAAGGATGTTCCTGCTCACATTTCTAAACATGCCACACCTATTTGGGCACTTATTTAGCTTTTAGCTAGCAGACTCCCCTAATTAATACACCATCACAGGATCATCCTGATTGTCATTCGTTAACGTTGGATTCTTAAATACTTGTCTGTCATTCAAAATACAGTCAAACAACATTATGGGAATGTACACAGTTCCATAAAATGAATTGGATTTCCATAATTGCTTAACGCAATCTACGTGGTAGCTCCCGGTTCGATTCGGAAGGTTTGGTTTCGACCCTGGGCTCCACCTCCACCTCCACAGTTTTCATGTCCTCCCCATGTCTGTGTGGGTTTTCTCAGAGTACTCCAGTTTCCTCCCACATTCCACAGACATGGGTGCTAGGGTTAATTCGCAAAGTGCCCTTAGTGTGTGAATGTGTGTATGAGTGTACATGTCCTATGATAGATAGGCTCCCTTTCTAGAGTTGCTCCTGACATGCACCCTGTGCCACCAGTTAGGAACCGGCTTTCCCATAACCTTGAATAGGACAGGGAATAAGAAAATGAATAAATAATTTGGCACATAACTGTATCTTGTTGTCTGAAAAATGTTGTAGTTTTTGAATTCGTATCATCCAATTTTAGTACAGGTTAGTGTTTTTGCAGTTTTTTTCCTGGAAATTGTATCAAACTGTTGAAATATTCATAGAAACCCTGCTAATGTTTGTTTTCAAGGTCACATTCTGAGACAATTCTCCACTTCATGTACAACTTAGCTGAATTTCTACATTATTTCAACAACTCTTCTTACTACCATGCATCTTCTAGGGTTTACAATTACACGAGCCACCTGATTTGCACATCTATTTAGCAGCTATTCTCTTCCTCTTACCCCCTCTCTTAGGCACTGTATCCTTCATAATTTACATGAACTGAGCACTACAGGATTCTCCCCAGCCTCTCGAAACATTCTTGTAATTATGCTCTATCACACTTCCAGGACAATCAATGCTTGATTGGAGTGAAAGACAGATTGGATGTCTTTGGCTTAGGGATGGCCATTAAAGGCAGTGAATTACACTGCACGGGGCTAAATGATGCCCAAAGAGCTCTGCATTTCCCCTTGATGACTTTAATAACTGCACAAGATTGATATGTGTTTATTTTTGCTGACAAAACACTGACGACCACAGCTTAAGAAAAAAACAAGACTATACCCATGCTAGTTTGACATAATGAGGGTAGATGGGGATTAGAATTTAAGAATGAATTAGAAAAGGGATTTGTGTCTGGATATCTGGATGACAGAAATCATTTTCAGTTTAAATGTATGCACTTAAGCCGAGTTATGAGTCACATTTGGTTAGATAAGCAATCAAACGTCAAGGGTTGGGGCTCCAATGTTGGTGCACATGTTTTTCCTTAAGCTCTAGGCCATGTCTTAGACCACCAACCATAGCACTAAGTGACATCAGCAGTTACATCTAACCTCCCGCACTCCTTCTATTAGGAACTAATAAACTTGTAGTTTTAATAGCCTATATTATTATCAGGACCATTAACAAATTCTGAGTAACCTACCTCTGCCCACATATGTCAATTTCATAGTCACCGCATAACTCCTTTGTCCGAGGTTTGACTCCACCTATGTGGTGTTTGCATGTCCTCTTTGTACCATATGTCAGAATCTCTGGCAAAAGCAGGTCCTTCTTGCCAGAGCAGGCACCAAGCCACAGCCAAAATATTAATACCCTTTCAAAAGTGAGCCCACCAGAATTTTTTCTTGCCAAAAATATCACTTTTGAGAAAACACAGATGCTGGCATCAAACACGGGCAATAGTTGAACACCTGCCTTGGCGAGAAGTGCCTGCGTCTGATATATTTAAGTGAAATTTAAGTGTCCTCTCCATATATTTATTTAGAAAAAAGACAATTTCACTTTGCAAAAATTTCTGTGTGGCTAACAATCTCACAGAAAGCAAAGCCCTAATTGAAAAGGTCACAAACATGGACATGCTTTGTGATTTAGGTATAAAACTCACCCTGCAGTTCAATAGACTAATGGCCTGACTGCTACAGCAACCAGTGGGAGACTATGGTAGCAAAATTATGTGTATGAATAATATTCATTTATTATTATCCAATATATTAATACAATGTAATTTAATGATGAAGATCTGTGTTAGAGGCGGGTTATGGGGCGATGCGCTGCTTCCACAGATTGAACAAAATATGGATGTCAGTGTTTAATGGACATAATTATAATTAAACAAAGCTTTCTCCAGAGCGACTAGTCAATTATTAATTCAAACTCCCCAGAAAATAACTTGTGCCCATTCCTAGAGTTTATAAATCATGTTTGAAATAACGTATATATAACAAATTCAATATGTTTCAGCTTTAGATTCACAATGTATATGTCAAAGACTTGTGTACGGCCAATTTATAATTACTACTTAAGTGTTTAGGAGCCTGTGCTCATGGGATATGACAATACACAAAAATTATCCGTAATGCAATATAGTATACGTAATTAACAGCAGCCATACAGTAATAAATGTCACAGTTATGGGCCACCCGCAATGGCCCATGCCGGCATGAAAAATCACATACACCAAATAGGCACACAAAGTCTATATCACGCAGATTTGATTTAGCTCAGAAAGGGTAAATACAGCCATAAATCCAGGCAGATAAACTTTTGCTAGTAGAAGTGGGTATAATAGTCATATTTAATGTTTTGAGTTAAGAAAACAAACAGTCTAGGGTGAACAAAGGAGCACTGAAAACTTCAAGTGCTGTTCTCTGTATACTTCCTGTAACATTGGGTTTTAAAAGTCCCAGAAGCCTTTGGCTTTTTTCAAGTTCAAGTTAAAGTTCAATTTGTTTTATTTTCATTTCAACCATATACAGTGGTGTACAGTATACAGTGAAACGAAACTACGTTTCTCCAGGACCAAGGTGGTACATAAAACTTCACAACATAAAGTGCACGTCTGCAGCATGTGCAATACCGGACAACAAACAATAAATACAGAAACAAAAAACACTATACATAACAATAAACAAAAAAAGTACAAAATAACAGTGCAGATAGCCCACTGGTAGTGTGAGCAGAAAGGTTAAGGTCCTGGGTTCAGTTCCCATTTAGAGTAGTCTAAGTGCCTTCTGTGTAGAGTTATGTCCTCCCTGTGTCCACATGGGCTTACTTTGGGTATTCTGATTTCTCTCCACAGTCCAAAGACTTGTTGGTTTGTGTAACTGGAGTCTCTCAAGTGCCATGAGTGTGTGTATTCAAGTGTGTGGGCTCTACAATAGACAGGCTCACTGTCTAGGGTTGTTCCTGCCCTGTACCCTAGCTCAAAGACAGGATTGTGTGGAAGCACAGATCTGGAGTAAGCTAGCAAATATCTGGTGCAACTGAAAATTCCCAAGAGCACAGAGATCTCCATAATTCTAAAATTAAAGTGTGGAGTAATTAAGACTCTTCCTAATGCTGGACGTCCCACCAAACTAAGTAATCGGAGGAGAAAGCCCTTGGTAAGAAAGGTGACCAAGACTTCAGTGATCACTCTGTCTGAGTCTCAAGATCCTGTGTCCAAATGGGAAAAACTTCCAGAAGGTCAACCATCACTGCAGCACTTCATCATCTGGGCTTTATGGCAGAGTGACCAGACAGAAACCACTTCTCAGTAAAAGATACATGAAAAAACCTAAGTAACTATTATAATGTAAAAAACAAGATTCTCTTGTCTGATGAAAGCAAGATTTTTAGCCTAAATTCAAAGTGTTGTGTCTTGAGGAAAACCGGCACTGCTACCACATGTCCAATAACATAAATTAACCCTACAGTGAAGCATTTTGGTGGCAGTATCGTGCTGTCACTGTTTCTCAGTGATTGAGACAGGGAGACTGGTCAGGGTAGAGGGAAATCTTAAGGGAGCAAAGTACTATTATATTATTAATGAAAACCAGATTCAGGGCACTTGGGACCTCAGACAAAAGTTTACCTTCCAACAAGACAGTGACCCTAAGACCCTGTCTTGGCTGTGTGGAGGGCTGTACAGGAGTCATGGAGTAGTAAGTGCAGGATATATATATATATATCTACAGCCACTATCCTGGTTGGTTGTAAAATATAGATGGGGTCTGGTGTATAATTCTAGTTCTCAGTTAGATAGCAGAATTGCAAAACTAAAGAGTGTCAGTTCATGAAATCAGCACAGCAAGGTCAATATATTCAAACCTATTGTGCATTGCATTGCAAGCGCCAGGCTCTCATTGTTCAACCTTCTATTGTCATCACCAGCAAAAGCCTTGGGAGGGATCGCTGGACAGAGTTATCATAATCCTAAAATTATATACATCATGCCACTAAGATTATTCACTTTTATTTGTCTGTGTGTATGAATCTTATCTATACACATCCAGGCACCGTGAAGGTGACAGGAGGTGTAGAGGCAGAAATCCCCTCAAGGACGATTATTACACTAATACTATTACCTTGTGATTCTTATTAAACTTGCACCAGCACCAGCCTGTCCTTGAACCCCAAGCTGGAATTTACAAATGGTGACAATTCTTATGGTCACCTCTACCCTCACTTACTTGAAACAGAATCAAACACATCTGGGCCACAACAAGAAGTAATCAAGGAAAAATCAATGCTTTTCAGTTCTTTCTTCTACTCACTCACTTTTTATTTTTCTTCTGCTAAGGGAAAAGGGAAGACTGATTTTTCCTTGTCCATGTATAGCTGTATGAAACTGAAAATCACTGTTTGCTTTTTGAAATTCTCTGCATTATTTACTGGCACTTGGTCAATAAAAGTACTTTTCCATCTGTGAAATATTATTACTGACTGCAGTGTGCATTTCGTATGTGTCTTTTCCCTTATTCACTGTTATTTCTGGGTATTGTCACAATGCACTAGACTGCTTGAGGTGATTTACTCTCAGAGCTACTGGACAGGGTGACTCAAAACACACAAGACAAGGGGGTGAGACAGAAGACACAGGACACGTTCACATTGTTGAGGTTTCTGTGTCGGTAACAGTCTTCTTACAACCAATACGTGGCTTGACATCCACAGTCCTAGTTTCTTAGAATTTGCCTACGAGTTATGCAACAGTGCTGTGTGAAATTGGAGGAATTTTGTGGATATGATACATCAGCTGCATTCCCCCGACCTTAGACTTGTCAATTTCATCTTTTGATGGTCCAGTACCTTAACTGCTAGGCTACTACAGTCACAGGCAACTGAAGGTGGATTTGACAAATCTGAAGTCCGGGAAACACAGCTGCTGTTTCTGTGTTGATAACTTATGAATCACAAGAGATATTGTAAATCTCATTGCCTGGTTCCTGGTGGTCTAGGGTTCAAATCCCACCTCTGCCACTGTTGGGTCCTTATGCAAGGCCCTTAACGCACCATTGCTAGAATTAAAAGACTCCATCAGTTGTAAGTGACTCTGGATAAGGGCGTCCATAAGTGTGACAAACAACAAGTTTTAATATTTCTGTATTGGTAACTTTAGAACCACAAGAAATATTGTCAATCTAATTGCGGCAATCAAATTCAGAGACAATTGTGGTCTTCCTTTATATACTGGATAAATGGCCAACTTCCTATTGGAGAAACTTGCCCTTGCATCCAATATGGCTGCTTTCAATATAGCAACCATATTCCAGACCATCACCCATTACTTGCTGGGATATTCAGAAACCGCATGTCATTTTGCATTTTGTTTCTGAAATAATTGTCCAGTGACTTTTGACTTACCATGTAGACATCACTATAACAGTTGTATGGTGTTAAGAAGCTATATAATAATAGTAATAATAATAATAATAATAATAATAATAATAGGAATAAAAACATATGGAATAGAAAATACATGAAATATATTTCTAGATACCAATAGCTGCATTTTCTGATGAACTAAACATTACTGTCCTCATTTAAGGGGTCAATAATTGTAGCATAATTTTGCTAATGTGTATTAGAATAGCTAGAAGCCATATTGAATTTCACCCAATGGTCAAGGGTAATGCACCTAATATTTTTTATAGCTAGAGAGCGCCACAATCAATTTCCCATTGGAGTTGCAGTAGTGATTAGCAATATATCAACACTAGTACTAGTTTGCATGTGCAACATAATAGATTGCATGTGTTAGCGGGTGTGTGGTGAGTGATTTACAAAGAATAAATGCATAAATTACAACATTCAAAGAAGGTGGATAAAGCAATATGTAAATGATTTTTTACATGTAATTACACTACTGAATATCATTTTTTTTATCTCAAAGAAAGGAAGCATCCTGTGTAGGATGGAAAAGGGTCATAACACCCTGCCAAACACCTAATTAATTACATTTTATCAGTGACTAATATTTATGAATTTAAAAACTGTGAAGTTTTAATGTGTGCAGAATTAATTCTACAGTCGATAGATATATTCAAACAGTTGTTGTTACACTTGAAACCATGCAGTCAGAACACAGGTAAGAATAAACAGACATAAGGACAATGCATGTGGAACGATTTTTTAATTAGCTGGACTGCGTAAAATAAATCCTAATTGCTGTATGTGAATAGCCTCATTAGTTACACTAGCTTGTAATGCTAAACCATGGACTCAATAAAGAATGCACATCAAAATAATCAATTAAAACATAAAAACATTTACATACCCAATGTATGTACCCACCCTTTTGTCGTATTAAAACAATAATGTCATTTAATAATGTAATTTGCATATGAAATAGAGGACACTGTCAAGCAGGTGGTTCAACTGAAAACATGGCAAAAATATCATTTTACCCTCTAATTTAATGTTTATGTTAAGTAGTTATTGACAGTTATTATTATACGTAAACAATTATTATTACACTAGCACCAGGGGGCAGCCCGCTGTCTCAGCCTGTGTGCATGTTCTTCTTCTGTCTGGGTGGGTTTAACCTGGGTACTCCAGTTTCCTCCCATGTTGCAACCTCCATTGTTTTTTTTTAAAGGCTGAGAATAGCCAGCATAGGCAGGGACATGAAAAAATCCTGTAAAACAAGTAACCAAGATAACCATTTATCTAAACAGTTATGCTTTTATTTAATTTAATATCTTGGTCATCCAAAAAGTTTAGGTCCCTTTTTGAGTCTTGGTCCTCCCAAGGTTACTTCCTTCTATATGCAGGGAATTTTTCCTTTCCACTGTGGCCCTAGACTTGCTCCATTTGGGATTGGCCTTTTAAGATAATATAATATTGTAAAGCTGCTTTGAGACAATGCTCCATTGTAAAAAGTGCTATGTAAATAATTTTGACTTCGACTTACTGTACTATAATTAATGAAATACTTAAGCAGTTCAAATGATTAATGTTCGTTACACTTACACCCAGTCAGAATACAGTCAGTTTTGTGTTAGGACGTAAATCGGTAAGTCGTTATGTGTAAAATAATTGTTATGGTACAAAATGCATTAGATACTTGTCCTATACCAGACTATTTCATTTCATAAAATGCCATTCATTTTCATCTAGACTTGACCTTCCTACTTTGCAAATCATATTGCTGGTGCTAATTTCCATTGACTTGTATTTTATACTCTTGAGTAGAAATTTCCCTAATTATAAACGACACACCCAGAACTCTTTATATTCATCTTATTCCCCATTATCAACTCTGCATGCTGCATGTTCAAAAACAAATCAAGGCTTTAGTATGCAGACTCTGCAATGGCTCAGCTAATAGAACAATACTGTCCAATTGAATGTCCTTTCCTTTACACTGCTGGATGATTAATGTGTGGTTTGTAGTATCTTTTTTAAAGTCTTCTTAGAATAACCATGTATTCATTTTTGTTCCTCATGATAAGACATAATCTGTCTGCACACTGCACAAGTATAATTGGACTACAAATGGGTGTGGAGTATCTGAGCTCACTAAAGTGTTCTGTCTGAGGCAGTTAATTTAAACCATCTGCAGATGTTGATCGGGGTTGCTCCAGAGCTTTCATTTTTGGAAGTCCCTTTTAGAACACAGCAAAAGCCAACGGTGGAGCATGCCTCTTGCTGACACAGCAAATAAGTATGAATTTGAAGATGAATTTGGCCTTAACCGTCAACAAACTTCAAACTCTGTCACCTTCAGGCATTGATCGACGACTTCCCTTAAAAGGAACTACAAAGGCATGCACAGGATTTCTGCCAGTGGTTTTTCTTGTGTTGTCTATCTACCTAATGCCCTTTACAGTTGCATCTGTGTGACACTCTGAAAGGCATATACTTCGCTTGAACTTGTTGTCGCAAAGGCACAGGAGATATTTTAAAAAAAAAGGTCTGACAGGTCTTTGGAGAAAGGGCTCAGGAACGGCTCCGAGAATTGGCATCTATTTATATGAGGCCATGGTCTCCCTTTCCAGTGAATATCTCAGTCATGGCACACATACAATAGATAGCTTGACCTTAGAGCACATTGAAACACGTAATCTAGAGACACAGGGGCTGAGTGGATGAATCACAGCCTTTGCATAAATGTCAAACAGCTAGTTAATCCAGCACATTGTTCGTGCGATTGCTACAGAAATTACACACCTCTAAATCCGGTGTGTGCTGAGGTCCTTCTTTCCATCAACTTAACACCTGCAGACTTGCAATCATATTTAACCTTCTCATGTCAAGAGAAATATAACATTAACCATTAATCTTTGTTGTATTGAAATACGTAGATAATATGAATCCTTCAGCAGGGTAGCATAGAAGACCACAACTGAAGAGACCATGCTTTGGTCAACTGCTCTGGTTAATATCTGTGTATATTTAATATTCCTCAAAGCTGATTGATGCTCACAGACCAACAGTGGAACTATAGCCACGATTTAAACACGTTCTAATTAACAGCTCAATGCATTAATCATTTTTTTGGACATTTAACGTCTTATTTTACACCCAAGTAACATTCATGATAGCACAGGTGACTGATCTTTTTTTAAATGTTTATGTTATGTACTATGTTATACACATATTCTGTTTTTAACATTTGTGCCTGGTGTTTTTCTCCATTTCTCATTCTTTCCCTTTTGGTTTGATTAATCGTATTCTGTATTTTGTTTTTCCAATGTCTTCATTTTGGGAGGCATGCTGGATAGCACCTGTGAGCAGTATGGGTCCTTGTGAAGTTTGCATGTCCCCCTTTTTTCATATAGGTTTACTCTGTGTACTCTGGTTCCCTCCCACAGTCCACGCAAAGACATGCATTAGGTGCCCATAGAGTGAGCCCTGTAAAGGACTGGAACCCTGCCTAGGGTTGTTCCTGCCCTGGTCTTTTCCCCACTAGCTAGTCACTGGCTCTCCCGTGACCTTGACCAGGATTAAGCAGATAAGAAAGTCAAGGAAAGAATTTTCTTCTTTTTATATTTGCACTGCATTATTGTGCCAGCACATCGCTTTGTATGAGTCTTTGTTCTTCTCTTGTCTATGTGTGTCTTTCTGAGCACCCCAATCCCTTCCAAAATAATAGACCATCACTGAAATAGTTTGGCCTGTGTCAAGAGTGTACTTTCAATCTGTGCACAGCTTTTTTCCATGATAGCTTCCAGACCCAGCATCACCTAAAAGATGATGAAATGGAATGTTTCTCTGAATATGTTGTTTGTTGACATACAGTAAGTACTATATTGTATATTGTCCCCTCGAAACGGAATCTTATGACAGGTCTGTCATCTATCAGTGGTATCAGTAGTTATCAGCAGCTATATTAAAAACAAACTTTTTTTTCTACACGTATTATTCATTTTAACAGCATCATTTACCATACAAGTGCACCTTGTCCATCTGTTGGTCAGCCTGTTCTTAAGTGGTCAGAACCTCCGCAGGAACAACATGCAGCTATTATTTGGGTGAGGGGTAATTCTTAACACTACAGTATCACTGACAGAGGTGGCATGTGTGTTGTGCTGATATGAGTGAATCAGGCACAGCAGTGCTGCCGGGCCTTTTAAACACTGTGTCCAATTACTGTCCACTATTAGACACACCCACCTCATTTGTTCACCTTTTACACGTAATGTCAGTGACGGTAGCTCATATGTTGCTGCACAGATTACCCAAGTCATCCTCTAATCCTTCATCAGTCTCAAAAAGACGCTGCCTACAGAATGCAGTTGGCTGGATATTTTAGTTTGACTGTTCTCAGTCTAGCAGTGGCAATGATGTGTTTTTATATTCAGCACTGATATGTCTCATCCACTCATACCAGAGCAAGAGATGGACTACACTCTGTAATTCTGTAATGACAAAGTGATGCTATATGGCAAGTGGAGCAGATAGAATGGGCAGTGAGTGTATAAACATGGAGTTTTAATGTTATAGTAGAGTGGTATATATCTTGAGGGCAGATATGATGCAGTTGAAGTTAGGAGTCTCCCAGAAAGTACCCAAGCTGTCATTTATTCTTCTGCTCTGTTAACCAAACCCTCAGGGTAATGTTGTCAAGCATGCACTAGACCGAACAAGACAGAAACTGCTGTCTAATGTTTGTCTAACAGATATGCTTCAATAATAGCTAGGGCGGCTAACAACCCTCTTTGTTTCAGAGCCAGTGATAGAGTCCAGGGAAGTAAAATTTTACGCTCGGCTCACAGCAAAAAATATTCAGACCATATCTGAGCTCAGCTAGCAGAAATGATGAACATATTGACGATGACAGCAAACGAAGACCCCTGACTCCTATGTCTGAAGGATGAGAATACCCCTTATCCACATTCACTTATCTATATTCCTCCTTTAGGAACAGTAGACCGGTATCTGAGTGTCAGCTCTTTTCCACAATTCTCTCTGGTGGCCTCATTAGCTGTATCTCAACTTGCCCTGCGTTGCTGTGGCTCTAGACCCATTTCTTGGCAGATGCTGACAGTTGGAACATTGTTTCAAGCCCAAAGAGATCAAAGTCTGTCTTTACCCTCTGGCACATTTACAAAGTGGCCAGAAAATGTATTCAGCATTTGGTCAAAATACATCACATTAATTCTTATTAGGCAGAAGCAATTCATATCCATGCTTTCCATACAGACGTTCTACCTATTCTTGGTTGAAGAATTTGGTGAACATGGAAGAAAGAGCTTGCTTGGGAAAACCATGTGGGAATGTAACATATTCTCTAACTTAACTTTAATAATTGCTTCCATCCTCAATCTCGAAACTTACCTATGTTAATTAAGCTCAAGCCATATCACCTTCATGAAAGAAACTTTCTCTGATACTGATTTGAAAACAACCCCTTCACAATATTTACTACTGTCTCCTCATAACGAGTCTCACCCACACAATAATGGGTGTTGTGAGAAAACAAATTTCAGCAATGACCACAGTGAGAATAATGAGATTAAGAAAACAAATAAATGTCTCCACTTTGAAGGTCATCAGAGTCTACAGACTTCAAATCTCAGAAATCTTTTATGTTTTTTATTTTTTATGCTGTCTCTCCACTAGTTTCTTAAAGAGGTTAACATGCTCTGCTGGCAAGGACATTAAAAAACTGCAGAAATCTGCTTCAAGAAAAGTGAGAAAATTTAAGCTAATTATTTAGTGGAAATTACATGATGGCAAAGAGAAAAATGAATAATGTAAAATAAATTATTAAATAAATGTGAATAAAACTTTAGTTGTGCAGGGGAAGGATTTTGATAATTTGATTATTTCAGTACAGAAATATAGATATTTCCTGGTTTAGTAGGCATAGTGCCAGGTGGTTCAGTTGTAAAAGCCAGTTGCTGGAAACAACAGTGTCCAGGTGTCTAGGGTTGTATTCCAGGTCATGCTCGTGCCAAAAAAAACATTGAAAAAACCCAAACAATACTTGGGTAAAAAGGAGAAGTGGGGAAGAGCTAGACCCCTTCATTGTAAAAAGGGGTTATTGCTAGGGTTTATGAAAAGTCTTTCAAATAGTGGCAAATTTTCTCACAACTTTAAGAGTGGTTATCAGAATCAACTTTAAGTAACGTAAGACTAACTTAGAATTGTAACTACTTTAAAGTCACTCAGCTAGAATAAAGTAGTGTCATAGTGTTTTACATTTGCAATACTATGCATTGATGTTAGTATGTTAATTTTTCATATTATTAGATATATGTTTTAATTAGGGGTTGGACTCGATTAAAAAATATATCAAATTAATTAGAAGCTTTGTAATTAATTAAGTGAAATTAATCACGTTTTAATCACATTCCAATATTTAACATGAGAAATATTAATTTAAATTTGGACGATGAATGAGTCAATAAACATAAGTTTAAACTTCAAAGTCTTGTTTATTTTCCCACCAGTCTACTACACAGACCAATAGATGAGTGCAGAAAACACAGAGCAAACAGTTATCAAAACACTGAAAATTCCGACCAAAAATGTTCCTGGTACAGGCACAAACACCAGTTCTAACAAAAACTCTTATACCCAGTGCAGTACCGAGGTACCCTAACATGGAAAGCAGCAGTCACCCAACGCACACAGATGGTAGGATGCATTCATTCATTCCACAAAAGACAACAATAATCAAAGGACAATCTACACAAGTTATATTCCCTACACACAAAGTTTCACATAAGACAACATTCCAGATTGCCCAAATTAAACCCACAAGGTCACAAACACGCACGTTCACAACCCCAAACATGCCACATTACGTTCAATCACTCCCACAGCCAGCCCGCGATCACACCATACAGAACACGGGACGACACAAATCCAAAATAACAGATCAGCGAGTCACGCAGCTGTTTGCAGGACCAGAACGGTTCGCTTTGGGTTCGACCGTCGCTACATTATAATCTGTATGCCTGGAACTCTTGAAATGTTCCACGGTGCGTTAAAATGCGTTCAATGTTTTAATTTGTTATTTTTCCTGTAATTAATTAATCGAAATGAACGCGTGAAAGTCCCACCCCTAGTTTTAATATCTACCAAATTAACTTTATACAGAGAGTAGCAATGGTCTGCATAATAGAGACAGGCCATTGTATATCACATACTAGAGAGAGAACCTCTACAGATCCCATACTCGGGCAGCAGGTGTAAAAGGTACTGCATTTCTTTTATAGGACATACTGAGTGGGCTTGATATATGAGCAGCTTTCATGTGCTAAATGCAGAATCCTTTCTCTCTGAGACCAGGGTATGCTCTTAGGTTCCACCAAGAACAAATAAATGGATTTCAAATGCTCAAAAGGTTTACTTACAGCAGGTAAGGGTCTAAAAATCATTTTGAGTACTTTTTCAATGAGACTCAGTCACCCAGCCGCTTTTGTCCATTGTATTTCTATTCATTTTTCAGCTGAGCTGGAGGCTGGTTATATAAAAGGTGAAGTAAGGTCCAGAGTCACCTACTGCAGTCCACTGTGTCAGGCCACCTCTCTTATTAATTAATTTAAGAGGACAGCATGAGCTCTTAATTTGACATTCTGGTATGTGGAGGTGAAATGAAATGTTAGATTTGATTTAAGTGGCAGAAAATAATCAGTTGAGTAATAACCTCACTCCTTGGGATTAATGCATGTCCCGTGGTCACCACTTGCTGAATAGATGCTAATTTGTTGAGCTTCAATTATAGGGACAGTCATATATCCACTTGTTATGCTCCAAATTTGATCCCCAAAGGACAGGACAAAAATAAATTGAAAAATATAAGAAAATATATAAGATATTTACATTTCTGCAACTCTGTGTACTCTGCCAGTGATAGGAACAGGTTTGAACTGGCTACACTATAGACTGCAGCAATAGTAAAGAGTACAGTTTTCACACACCACTGAATCACACTACCGCAACTAACAAAGCCCATTATGCTCATATGAGGGTGGTGGAATCCAATAAGCAGCTGTGGCATATTCTCTACTCTCTGTAATTTGTATATTTATACAGGCCATTTGATACTTAGTAATTAATTCCCACATCTAAAAGCTCAACAAATAAAGACAATTGCTAAATAAAAGGAGAAAACAAGAGAGTGTGCAATAAATGAACAGATTCCCCACCCACTTCATTAAAAGTTTATTTGCCGAGGCACGCGTTGTACTCCCGCTATGCATGTATTTCTCCTGAATCCCAAGTGTTGTGTGTCTGTGCATTGCTGAAAATGAAAATGTTTTATTAGATTTTTCAGTCACCAAGGCCTGAGACAAATTTAAAAAAACAAACTTTGAACAAGCTGATTCATTTATAATTTCTCAAAACATATGGCTGGGCTCATCCATCCTCATCAGGGTCATGCAAAGTAAACAAGAGTTAATCATTTTTTCATGGTTATTTTTATTACAAGACTCAAGTGCTGTGATAAACATTTGACTTTGTACTGCTCAGTGCCAATCAATGCTCAAATCTACTTTATATTCCTTACCTCACTTATCTTTTGCAAATTATCTTTTTAATGTGCTCTAGACCAGGGGTGTCAAAATCATTTCTCTTGAGTGCTCTCATTACTACATTTACAGCTTAGTGGGGATCAAGGCATTGAACAATAGCTGAATAATGCTTATAATAATATAAAATAACATTTACAACTTGTAAAAGCATTCAACGTGCCTTTCTAATTCTACTAAATATGTTAAGATTACAAAATGTAACAATGCTGTAACTAAAACTTGTTGCAATTGTGTCTTTCAGAAAGAATGCAGTTCAATTCAATATGCAAACATACTGTATATCAAAAACAGATTTCATCAGATAACCTTTAAAAATAACTTTTCAGTCTTGCCCACAGTACAAAAATGCCTCACTGTAACAATGTCTGTATGAACTAAACCTGTATTGATAGGAAGCCCTTAGACCAATTTACTACACAATGCTTCTTTGAATGAAATAATGCCCACATGCCCTCCATATGGACCAACCACTAAACTATAGTGGCTCAATTTTTCATACAAATCAATGATAGTCACCAGGCTGACATTGCAAGGTTACTACTGCAGGCACATCACATTCCATCTCTTCTGCAAGCTAAATGCTTAGCTTTACAGTACTAACGAGCCACTTCAGACCAGTTTAACCCATATATTTGACACCAATGCTCTAGCACTAACACTTATCTCAAAAGACAGCAGTCCTGAGTTGACCCATAAATTCAGAAAGGACAATTATCCCTCTGAGATACCTGCTAGGGTTATGCAATTGTCTTTGTGTGGTTTAATACAAATTCAATTGCAAATCTCTCCTGTGACGCTATGACACAAACCAGTAGTCTCCCACACTACAGATATAGGTTTTATATGTATGTTTAATGCAAAACAAATCAACACTTCTTACACTTCTTAGAGTATAGCGTCAACTGAATTCATCTTCTGGGATATTGATCTGGTCAGCTAAGTAACAGGTGTTAATCGGTTTCAGATGCTTTGGTGTTAATGGCTTTACACAAACAGGCTTCATGAGGGTGGCCTGAGGGCCCGATGTTCTGTAGTGGGCCCTGTGCCCACTGCCCAGCACTATAGAGCTTGACATTATGGCACCTGCATCATCATTCAGTATGACCAGTTTGATGGTGGATCAGTGATGGCATATCTCTGAAAGGACACAGAAACCTCTATAGACTGATAGATGGCACCCTATTAGGTACCCATTGTCATACCCTATGCTGGTCAAGTTTATACTGGGTTCCTCCTGATGCACGACAATGCAGTGCCGAAATTACACAAGCAGTTCTTGGAGGATGATGGAATTGATCAAACTGACTGGGCCAGTGTGTTCCTTTAATTTGTTAGAGTGTATTTAATGGGTAAACAAAAAATCATCAACTCTAATAAAATCTCACCAGACTCTGCTAATACATATTTTTAAAATGTACTGCAAAGTCAGACATGTTGGCTTTACCTTTAATTCGAAGTTAGGATTTGATTAGAATCTTATATTCATGTATTTATGCTAATATTGACAGACTATACACAGCCATAAACAGGAATCGTTTGGACTCTTTACAAATTGCATATTCACCAGCTCAATGAAAATGGAACATCTCAGTTCAAAATGTTGTCCCATTGGACTTTGTCCACCTGCTCTGCAGTTCTGTTTACACGTTAAAGGTCAGATTAGATATTTTTGACCAATTATGTTTTGTACACCGACTTTCATTAATTTAAACAGCAAAGTAGGATAAAATTTGCTTACTTTCTTTGCTACCACAGTCACAGGCCTACAATAGGTTTGTTCATGCATCAACATATATTATAACTTTGTACACAATGGTGCACAAACTTTCATCTTTAGCAAACTCCTTTGCTAGTTGTCACAGTTGTAGATGTTAAATTGTAATACAACATTGGAGCGATACTAGTTTTGGGTTGTGTTTGGAATGCCAGCCACATAGCTACTATAGATGTACACTGTTTAGAAGTGATTCATAGCAGTATTTCCACAGCAGTATTTCTAAAATATGTTCCCAGAACCTGTTCTTATTCTCATGTTTCACTAGCAAAACATTCACTTCACAAATCTGAACCTGTATGGCATTTTGATGTTTTACCCTCTTTCACGCTGAAATAGTGGCTGTAATTAAAATGTGCATGACCTTTCAAAACTATTAGGCATCTTTCATACCTGAATAGACTAAAATATGTGCAATGGACTCAGTAAAGGTATGCTTTTAGCCTGGCATAGTCACAAACAGGCTGTTGAATAGGCTGCCCTTTAATTTAAATATCTAAACAGGAGAATGTTGCCCCTTTTAGATTAAATTAAATTATTAGTAATGGCAAAACATGATATATATATATATATAGATGCATTTGTGGTCTGATTGGACTCTGGGCCTTTCCATAACAGGGTGTTATAGTGTTTCCTCTGTGTTGCCCTATAGAAAGGCTCTCAGATGCAACTTCTGGGTAGTGTACCTCTTGGGAAGAGATTGTTGACTAATAGACATGATTCTACGACACATTCAAAGATATTTTTTTTAGCTGACAGACTTCGAGTTGGACTTGTTTGTCTATCATATCCTTGAGATTCTTATTTTGATTTATATCTGGGTATTTAATACATTTACGGAACATTGTGATGGACTGGCAACCTGTACACTGTGTACCTCTGCTCGCAAACAATCGATTCGACCTTAAGACACCATACCGTCCAACATGTCCCTCCCCAGGTTGGTCGGGGTTATACGAGATTCTTTGCTTTTGTGCTATGCTTTGTGCTATCTACAGTGCACAGTGTTATTAGATAACTTCATATGTAGTGAACATATGGAGTACAATAATTCAAAGCCATTTGTAAACAGTTTTGCAGTAGAAAATGAAATGTAATAAAGTTCAGAAATCAGAGACGAAAGCAAACACAAATGAAAAATAAGTCTCAAATAACATTTTATCCGAAGCATGTGAAACCACTTTAAATGAGTAGGAAATAAAGAAGTAAACATTGAAAAAGTTATTTTACTTTGAAAAGAAAAAGAAACTTTGACAGACAATCAATAATGAACTATTGCAGATTGCTGAGTCATACTGCCCAACAGAAAAACAATTCCAAATAAACGTGTTTTTAATGTCTGCATTTTTAGCTCCACCAATACAGTCCTTTGTGATATCCAGGCAAGAGGGGCAGTGAATTTTACATGGGTGCTTAAGGGTACAACTGGTATCACTCTGGTATCATAGTGGAGATTTGGAAATTTGGTAGCAGAAGATAAGAGAAAGATGATGAGGTCCTGGGCATAATGCAGAAGGTGGTATAAATAATGTTGTCTTTAACATGGCTTGGTCCTCCAGGTCAGCTAATAAAATGAACAAACAGGCATTTCATGGCAACTCAAGGTAAAACCTTGTACAACAGAGATACTTCCTTCTCAATAGCCATCAAGCAAGCATTTGCTTCCAGCATTGCCTGCACCTGTAAAAGACATAAAGCAGCACTTAGATAAGCCATTTTCATACTGCATGCCTGTCAAGGGTTTTGACATGCTGGATTTGAGTGGCAGGTAGTAGCTTGGGTTCACAAGCCCACCAAGTGCGGCTTACCAGCTGCTTACAGGAGGACAGCACTCTCCTTGTTTAGCCTCTCTCACTTGGAAACTGGATTGCACTCCCAGAAGACTTAAAAGCTTCACTGGCAATCAGAGTGCTTAATGCTACCTCTTTCCTGACTGCTTACCAAGCTTCACCTAGCAGGTAGATAGCTGGATTCTAACAGTTCTTACATCTTTAAGGGTTGTGATCCATATCAAATACCCTCATAGCCAAAACTTTGTGGACAGCCAAAAATTGTGTTGGTAAAAAGTTTGTCCTCTCATTGCTGATACAAGAGCTTTCACTCTTCTAAGGAGGTTTTCCAGAAAATGTTTTTTTTTCTGGCACTGATGTTGGACAATAAGCCCCAATTCGAACATGGCAGTACAGTTCAAGTTACAGTTTTCCAAGTCAGATAATTTCAGCACTGTTCAAGGTGGATGCATTTTCCACTACAGTTGACAAGCCATATGTTTATGGACTTTGTTTTACAAGGGTAAGTGCAAAAAAGTAGATCTCACTTACATTATAAGCGGGGGCTAAGAGTGAGTCATAATTAGAGTCACTGAGGTGTTCAGTGCAGGCCGTGCAAATGGTATTGTTTGTCTATGTCTAAAGGCAAAACTCATTTACGAATATGAATTACCTCTTGTTCTGTTCTGCAGCTCTAATGCACTGCATTTTAAATTAATGCAAATGTGTGCCACATTTATGAATAAAAATGAAATAAAAAATAGAAATTAAGATTTCATTTTGTCATTCACTTGACATTTGTTGCCAGCTAAATGAATAAATTTTTACCACTCTGTAGCTTACATGTTATTTGTTGACTATATATATGTATATATATATATATATATATATATATATATAATGTTTAAAAATACATTTGTTGCCAACAAATATATTTTATTTATGAACGAAGGACACTTGGGAACTGTGTATTGTTTGACCTGTAAGCAGGTTAGTCCACTCTTCCTATTGGGTCTTTTATTATGGGGTGGATAATCTACTCACAAAAATTTTAAAAGATTTATATAGACATAAAAAGGTTCTTAATGTATGTAGACCTACTCAGCACATTCTCATTAGCCACAGTCCCACAATATGCTGAAATATTAATTAGTCAGTAATACTGTTGTTAAATAGTGAGCAAAACAACAAATAGGAAGATTTAACCATTTTAACCATAGGGAATATTTGCATTATGGAAAGGTTTATTTTGCTAAATATTAAAAACAATAATTTGTTGGGACCATTAAAATCGTAAAGTATTTCACAATTTTATATTTGACCCTTTTTGTTCCCAGGCATGTAATTAAAATATTATTACAGGTTCATCTTTATAAGTGCTAACCAAATAAATAATTATAATAGTATTTTTGTTTGGAATAAAATAAATAATTCATTTTGCCTCCTACATTACAGATATTTTACATTTAATTTCTATGTGCCTACACTATCAAGTAAATATACTGCTCACAAAAATTAGGAGATAGCCCAAAATGAACTGCCCCATACTGAAATATCTCCTATTTTTTGTGAGCAGTGTACTGTGACCAAAATAGTAATTAAATAGTGGTCTTCTAATTTTACATCCTATTCTGTGTTGTGCGTGCAGTTTAACAGACCATGATAAAATTATGGGGAACTCATCATAAAATCATGGGAACCTGGCAACCATAATGATTGACCGACCATTATGAGATTATTTTAGAACCCAAGCTCAAGGACAGTGCAATATTTTCAGTCAGAGAAAATAACAATTTTGGTTTGAACATCATTGACACCACAAACTATGTTTAATCTTTTTGCCATGCTAAATATGTGCCATAGTGTTGTCATCATATACAACCAGTGTAGCCAGACATATTCTATTCAAGGGGTTGAGTAATGACATATTAAAAATTTGTACTGATGTATGACTAATAAATTAGTTAAACAAGTGGCATGCATGATCTGACAACTCTGAATTAATGTCTCTAAGGCTATGTTGTGATTCATGGCAGACTGGCAAGAAAATATGTTATATACAAATATTTGCCATTAAATATCCATCCAATCAATATCTATTCATTTTAAAGTCTGAAGTCTTATCTCTTATACGCTTCTTAATTTACAACTGAATAACAGAAAACTAGAATGAGCAAACTCTTGTGACAACTGCTGATAGAAAAGAGAAAAGTAATGGAGGTGTAAATGAACTTACACAGCAAACACTGACGGCACTATGTCATCTACAGCTGAGTGCTAGTTTACACTAGCACTGAGAAGCTCTCAGCTAAGCTGCTTGACAGAAATATCTTAAAATGTTGACGAAATGGCATCATAATAATTTGACAGTCATTTATGTAGTTGCTATCTTTCTTGTCTTAAGCTGCACATGAATAAATATTTGAATAGTGAATATAAAGGACTTTATAACAGATTTAAACAACCTAACAAGCTAAAAATGCTGGGCTATATTAGTGACCTAGCATTAGAGTTTGTAAAGCTAATCTGATGTTCTAGAACTTTTCTAGGTCTAGTACATCCCAATGTAGTCTATAAGGTGATGTAAATTCAGGCATGCTCTTCTGCATACTTGCACACGAACAACAATTGGCTATTTGAGTTACCATTGCCTTTCTATCAGCTCAAACCAGTCTATCCATTCTCCTCTGACCTCTGGAATCAACAAGACATTTTCGGTCATAGAACCACTGGATATTTTCTCTTTCTTTGTAAACCCTAGAGATGGATTTATGTGAAAATTTCAGCAGATCATCAGTTTCTTAAATACTCAGACCCACCGTCTAGCACCACCAACCATGTCACATTCAAAGTCATTTAAATCACATTTGTCATTTATTCCCAAAGCTGAGTTTGATATACAGCAGGTCGTCTTGAACATATCCACATATGTAAATTCACTGTGTTTCTGCCACGTGATTGGCTGATTAGATGTCCGATGACAAGTAGATCAACAGGTGTACATAATGAGGGGGCAGGTGAGCATGCATACAGTAAAAGGCTTATTGAAGACATTTGTCATTATTTTTGAATATGCATACAAGCCATTGAGGAAGGCAACAAAACCCTGTTCCACAGCAACAAATCACTAGTTTTCAAGGTTGCAAATTAAGCAAATGAAACCAACCTGACTATGAAGAGTAGCAATAATACGACTGGGATTTTTATACACCAAGCTCTTTAGCATTAGTGATGGCCTGGCTTGTGCTCTGCTGCACATCACTGTAGTATTTCTTCCTCCCTAACAGCTATCACCAACAAAGCTCTCAACTTCGGCGGGTTCTAGCATCCTCCCAAGAGTCTGCTCAGGCTCAAATCATTGATAGTGATTACCCACGGCTGTCATATTGATTTTTAAGATTTATTAGAGGTAACCTCACTCACAGAGGTCCCTGGCTACTCTGTCCGCCTGTAACCAGTCATTTGTTAAGCACCCGTTCCTTGACAGGCCTCTTCTAACTTTGCCAAGCTTTTCTATAGCAGCTTCAGGCTGCTCCTTTCAGCCTTTGACCTTCACATGAATCTGACGATATCTTGACATGAGGCATCTGGCAAGACAGTTATCAAAAGCATGGGTGGGCATTCTAGTGGTTTAAAATCTTCCTCTGGCTGTAAAACCTACACCTGCCTGGTCATAGGCCAAAATGTTTTTTTTTTCCATGCAGCAAAAGCTGTGTCCAAAACGATTATAATTGCAGAAATGCCAGCCATAGTTCCTGTCCAACTCTCCTCCCAATACAAGGGAGGGGAGCAATATCAGCTTCTACAAGGAGTGTCACAGCCATCAAGAAAGGTCAGTTTCGTGCAGCTCACTGTTTGGCTGCTGACAGCTTCACTTCAGCCAGGCTAGTTCTGAGCAGGGCTCTACAGATGTCTGGTCCTTGTTGTTGTCTGTGGGGGGTCAGATCTGAGCTGGCAGCTTCCATTAACAGGATTAGCATTGATCCAGTGACAGTCACAGTTCACCCTTGGAGATTACAGGTCATCTATTAGTGACATCAAGGGGAATTACTGGCAATGCCAGAACTCGGCTCATCACCCATAGACATTACATATAGAGCTAGTAGGAAGACATCTAATTTAATGCATAGCATAACTACAAAGTAACATATGTTCTATATACAGTTTCTTATAAAGAAATTGATTCTCACTACTCTTTGGCAAGAAATTATAGGTTATAGATTTTATGTAACTTAGGCATTCCATCGAATGGGTGGCATTTCTGTCCCTAGGATTATGTGTATACATAATTAAAGTCATTATCCATAAAAACATTTTATTATTAAGCAAAGTGTCCAGGACAGTGATAAAACTGCAAATTTAAGGTGCATATTTTAAATAAGAGCAGCATGGTGCCCCCCAGCAAAAAGGTCCACCGGGTCATTTCAGTGTGGCGTCTGCATGTCCTCCCTGTCTCTCCGTGGGTTTACTCTGGATACTCCTATTTCCTCCCACAGTCTAAAGACATGCGTATTAGGTTGCTCAGTCACTCTAAATTGGCATCGATTCAAGAGTGTAATGGCCTGCCCGCCTAGCCAACAAGGTTCCGTTATATAATGGCTAAAGCACAGCTGCAGCGACATACAAAAAGCATCTGACAGACTGGTCAGTCAATGTGATCAAGGTGAAGGTGATTTTAAATAATAAAAAACTGACTAGAACGCTGGAAAATTGTATTTGATAGTTGTCTCTGGTTTATAATATTACACTTTATAATTCGAAAAGCATTTAGAAATCCTTTTTTTCATTGTTGTGCCACTCCATAGTCCATGTTTACTTTATTTTATGTTTAACTTCAGTGGAAATTTGTATGTTACTTTTTGCTGTATATTTAATGATATTGTAACTATGACAGAGACGGCTTTCAGCTTATTATCCTGTTTTCTAATATTTTTAATGTTGTTTTTAAAAATACAATTTTTGCTAAGTCATTAGAATGTGCTCTGTGTCCTAATGATAATAATATGGGATACCAAGTGGTTACATTTTATGCATTTGCTAAATATATGCTGGAAAATTACTTAAACCACATAGAAATAAAAGAAAGTTGCCTGACCAGTGCTGATTATAAACAGTTAAATGTATGTTGTTAGATTCAGTATTACAACAAATAAATGACACCCATTCATCAGAATGCCTCAGCTACATAAACCAACATTACAACAGTTGGCATTTGGTACAGAATACCTAAACATTGGTTTGAGATTTGTTGCTTTGCATTTACATTTGCCCTCAGTGTACTCTGATTGATTCAAAAGTAGGTAAAGCAAGCTCCTAAATCAGGTCAGAGACTCTCATTATTAATCATGGCCACAGTGGACAGAGAATAAGCTGGTAAGTTTCAAAGTTAATCTTTATACTTAAAATGCCAACCTGTCATGGCGGACCCTGTAGTTCTGACAGGCAGATTTGTCACCGCAGCGGGTGTCCCAGCCGGTGACACAGTGATGAATTGTAGGAGAGAAGGCTGCCCGCATGTCGCTTTCCTTTCACGCTCTCTCTCTCGCTTAGTCTTGTCTTTATTAGTATGCTTTCTTATGTCACTATCCTTTCATCTGCAAGCTGCAGGTGACATTTCCTCCCCTGTGTTGTTAGAGTTTTGAGGGATGCCACTAATCCTTTGTTTTGCCATGTCAGGGCACAAAGGGAGCAGTGTAGGCAACCTTGTTTTGATGCTTATTAAATATGAAAATGTCAAAAGTCATCAAGGGGGGAGAAAGAAAAAAAGAAAACAATTGAAAACAGTGCTAAAGGACATCCGTCAGACCTTTGCAATATCAAACATTGAACAATCTTGCTGGAAAATGTCTAACAAAAGGTGACACATCGCCTCGTTCTGGAAAATGACTGCTGTCTGAGCACCGGAAACTGGGTCAGTTTTTTTGTTTGTTTGCCCCCCCCACCCTGCAACCCAAGTCTTCAGCTCCAGAATAGTCATATACAAAGGCTGCTGCTTACACAGGACTTCCAAAATTTTTGCAATATGGAGAATTGGCTGACAAAAAAAAGAAAGGGAAAAAAAAGAAGAAAATGATACAACAATAGTTTGTACCCTCAGTACATACAGACTGTAAATTAATGTTGCTGAACTATATTTCTATGTCCTATGCCAGGCTCTGCATTCCTCAACAGCTTCAGAATACAGCTGGCCTTGGTTCAACAGATGTAAGATATTAATCATATAAAGACACCTTATGAGGAGAAATATTTTCTTCTTGGATTTTCACGTTCATATATAATTTATCAATTGAATCTATCTGAAGGAAGTCTGAGTTTGTTCCATGAGCAACAAAATGAGTCTATGGCTATATTCTTCACCACCTGCCATGTTCAAGGTACAAAAAAATGCTGAATCAGTAGCACTAGGAACAAAGTGATTCAAATCCAGAGTGACTATCCACCGGGGGCCATATTATAAATCTGGAGCCAGACATTCTTACAAATGCAACAACCTTAAATGCAACTTGTGTCAAATGTAGTGCCAGAGATCACCTCCCCTGATGAATAAGCTGGGAACCAGGCCCACATCAGAATAGGACTTGTACTGTTGTCATGCTCCTTTAATTGGATAAATCACAGAGGGTGAAGGAGTTTCACAAGTTTTGGGTGGTGCATTAAGCTTTCTAAGGAGGCAGTGGGAAAAAAATAAAACATCATCGTCACACACCTAACAGATAAGAACACAAATATACATGCAGCAAGTGAGGATGCAAATAAAAATGACTGAAGACAGCAGAGTGCCATTAATGAACCCACCACTGCCTGTTACAAGATCATTTTACAATGTTGCCTAGTCTCTGAGGATGCTCTAACTGCAAATATGCTCCAGTCCACACAACAGTGCCTTTATTTCCTGAGTGGTACATATTATGGCACAGCATTGGTCAGGGGAGAAATATGAAAGATGAAGTTTTATATTGACTGCTCCGACTGCTTAAGTAGCCACACTATCCGAATACAGAATGTACCAAAATAGGACAGTGATGGCTAAGGCTCAAAACTACAAATCAGAAAGTTGTGAGTTCAAACATTAGCTTGTGCAAGCTGAGACTATTGAGCAATTCAGCAAAAACCTTTAACTGTTTTAAACAACTTACACTGGATAATCTCCTGCTTGCTGTAGAGATATGCATATGCAGATTTGAGGGTCTCTTTGCCAATAATGATTGTATTTGAGTCTGCATTTAACTTTGAATATGGTACCACATTTTACAAATACTTTACACTTTGTAAAAAGCTCGTTTGGCAAAGGAAATGGTAACAATTCACTTTGCCAGAGCAACTTTTGTCAGAGCACATTTTCATCCTTTTGGGGGTATGTACTGTATGATTCCAGACCAAGGTCTTAACCTTTCCTCACACCACTGCTCTTGTCAAGATTACTGACATGTTTGCTTTTCACTGAAAAACTCCAGCCATTCCTAATGATGTCTAGGACCCATCGATATTCCCCATGGGTGGCCCCAGCTGAGGAGACAGATAAATGACAGCAGAAGTCAGGCAGCCACATCTTTCTTAGGTGTCAGCCTTCTCCTAATGGAAGATGACAGAGTGCAGCTTTTACCTATGGCACCAAAATAGAGAAAGCACCAGGTCTTCGGGTCTCAAAATGAATAGTAGACACTTGACGCCCCTTCAAATCTATTAAATCTTAAGAAGTTATTTAAACAGTGTAGCTTCACTAAAACTGAATCACACCACTAACTACTTTCTTACCCAACTGTGGAAAAAATACTGGCGAAATTTAAATTCTCCTAGCATCAGTTAATCAAACTGCACCCATCCTCCTATAGGACGTTTCTTGTGACTAAAAGTGTAAATGATTTTGCAAGAAAAGGATAATCACTCTTGGTAAACATAATATTTTTGTCGTTCACATAGGAACCAATTGATGTGAACATGTCTGACCTTGCTATACTGTCGTTTACCAAAGCTATTTGATAGAAATATTAAAAAAATGGAAACTTTAAAACTGGTTTAAACTCATATAAAGGTGAGCTTAGTAAGCATAACCTTACTAACCAAAAAGAAAACCTTTATCTATTTGTGAAATTTGTAGTTTTTACAATAACCTCCAAGCCCTCCCCCCTCCCCCCCAATGCACACACACACACACACACACACACACACA
>JAUZST010059996.1:0-23333 GCA_034779995.1 Parotocinclus haroldoi
TATATATATATATATATATATATATATATTACTTATTTTAGCTAACAATTTAGCTTAGCTTAGCTCATGTGGAACAATAGGGTTTAAAAAATATATATTTATGAAGGTAAATAACCTGCATATATTGCCTTGCCAGACACATTAGCTGTAGTAATTTAACAACTGTAATGATATAAGTAACAGCGTAGTCTCTGGTGCAGAAACATGTATTACACAATGATAATTTACTGTGTTTAATGTATGTTGTCAGCATGAGTAGACCGAATGCTGAGCAATTTTCGGCTGACACTGCACTTCTTATCAGCACCAAGATGATGATGACCATGAGTTGCCGGTCTTACCAGTGACATAAATTACAAAGTGCATAATTTGTGCTAAACAGTGCAAGAACAATGTGTGGAACAGTTATGAATTAAGGCAGACTCACACTGAGCCAGATTGATGGAATATCCTTGCAATAGATATATTGGTTACACAACATACAGATTTTTGGCTTTTTATACTGTAAGTATAAAATTTTTAACATTGTGTTCTGATGCAAGTGTCTCACACTAGCCAAACGGACCACACTTTGAGTGTCAAATGTGCCTGGGCACCCTACATATCACCTAGTATGAGTTTACCCTTAATTTCTATTTGTGGCTGAAAGTTGAATACCCCTGGTGGGGTAATCTTTACAGCACAGCCGACAGAGTTAAATGCATTGGTTTGTTACTGCCTCTAACAGCTTCTGTGCACTTCACAATTCCCAGCTCTCTTATGAAATACTTTCCACTAGGGGTGGGGGAAAATTTGATTTTTAGATGGATCACAATTCGGACGTTAACGATTGTGAATAGATTAACAAATGCTAGTAATCGATAATCAAGCACACTTGCATCTCAACATATAGACCAGCTTCTGTTCTTACACAAGAACTTAAACATTAGCTCTCACTAACAGATCTCATTTGCACTGTCCGTCGTTGGTATTATTTCATTGCGTCATATGTTCTATGTTCAGTGCTGTTATTTACAAGAAGTAATTCAGCATTTTGATGCTAATTAGTTCTTTGTTACTTAATTTGTGTTCTATATCATTTAATTTATTTGTTTGATCCTCAGAATTTTGGTTCTATGCTCAGAAATGTTGAGCTCATTTATATAAAAGGGCAGATATTTATTTGATTAATTATTTATATGGTTTTTGGAATATGCTAAAATATGCAGTTTTCTTAATAAAAAATACTGGAATTAATTTCGTCGTTTTATATCCCACCATAAACACAAAGGCACAGGACATGTTAGGTGCTGCGTTGTGGACTTTTCTCAAGCAACTGTTGAGGTTTCTTCATTGGTAGCGGTCTTCGGATGACCACTATGTGACTTGTCGTCCACAAACCTGGTTTCTCAGAATTTAAATTGGTGGTTGTTGAAGTCTGCAGCTACGATACGGCAGCTGCATTAACCCAGACATCAGAATCGTCAATTCCATCTTCAGTTATCTGTGATGAATAACAACATTTATTTTCTCAATTTTGTTTGACTGTGAGTTATTTTGAGGCATTGTATATTTACACTGTTATGCAAGCTGTAGACTGACTACTTCTTTCCATTGTATCCAATTGTCATAACGTCAGTGTTATCCCATGAAAAGATAGGAATAAAATAGTTAGATATAAAATAGGCTCCCTCACCTATTACTTTCTGGAGTATTCAAATATGTAATTTTTCGTTTTGTTTCTGTTCATCACGTTTACTACTGTGTGTACACGTGTTTTCTAATATCTCACAGTATCTACTACTACGGTTCACACAGTTTCTTCTAATGCTTAACAGTATCATATAAAATAAACAACCACTTTCTCATAAGTAACCACTGAATTAAACTAAATATCTTATGCCTAAAGGTTATGACTAAAGGTTTTATTTAATCAAGGTTTCAGATAGGAGGGAATTTAAGGGTTGTTGGCGATGCATCAATATGTTTAGAATATTGTGTACTATTTTCCTGAAGCCACTTACAGTGGCTATTGTAGTGACTGTTTGGGGTAATAAAATACCATATATAAATATACTTTGTATACGGAGCTTTGATAGTGGGGGTCTGTGGTCATTTTTGTCAGTGTCTTAATACTTCTTTATTTTTTTATATTCTTCTCAATAATTAGGATTCTGTAACACTTGGTCTGAGGCTAATCCCTTCACGTTATTTGTGAGTGTCAGAAGTGGTGGATGTGATGAATACCCCAATGATGGCTTAGATGAAAGCTGTGAGTATTAAAGTTAGCATACATTTGTAAAGAAAAATATCATACATTTTCAAACGAAGCCTAAGTCACAATTAATAACACAATCTATAGTGATAATTAGTTTTACCTTGCTGTAAAGTTCAAACCGTACAAATGCCAGATAGCTTACTTGCACTTATAACTCAAGAGGGAATTTAAAGACTTTCTAAATGAGTCTAAAACACATAAATATCTACATTTAAGACAGATTAAAATACATTATAACATAATCAAAGCTTGGCTAGTACAATCTAGTAGTGCTTGCACTCTCCCTTCACAAACAAAATAGCCCTAAGTGCTGGAGACTACTAAGAATGTGGGGCATTACTTAATGTAGAGTCTCTCCAAATCCTCCAGGTCTATGGTGCTGTCTAGTGTAGACTCATTTTCTGCGCACATACAGGAGTGGGTAAGTCACAGAACTGGAATAACATGAATCCATGTATCCAGAGGAACTATAGCTGTGTGTTAAACTGCAACTCAGGATACCTCTGAAGCCACAGATGCCATTTTATTCCAAGATTGTTTCTGGATAATTGTATTGCTAAAATCTTGTGCCTCACTCATTACATTTCCTCCACCATACCTAACAGTGGAGATTAAAGTCTTTCCAGTATAGCAGGACTTTTATGTGCTAACCCACATTGATTGTTTACTATTATTTAGCCATAGACCTGGTTATTGTGCAAAGAATGGAAATATTTATTCTGGCACAACTGCTAAATAGTGTGCGTATCTAATTGTAGATTTGTGACCCAATCACCATCACCACTTTGCCAGTGGTTTGAATACGACTGTAGTTTAATCAGCAGCATTTTTTCCTTATGTCTTATTCATAAAAGCATTTTAGTAACATTAAAATATGATGGATACAATTGTGTTACCTATTGTGATGTAAAATACATAGTGTATTTATAATCAGATCATGTTTTTGAAAAAGGAAAGGACTGGCTTCCCAATGCACTGTATCTTACCTTTTCTAATTTACTCATAAAGTTACCTTTAAAAATATTTATTACAATGTATGTAAATAACTAAGTAATATTTTGTAATCCAGCCATTCATTTTATGGTGTAGTGTATCCTGAATTTTTGTTTTTGCTTTTTAGAATATTATGTTTCAGTGATGCCTAGTTTCTAGTTACTCATAAAGGGCACATCCATAATCAAATTAAGGCAATTTCACTGTTTCTCACTGCTAACACTACATGTCTTGTTTTTCCTATTCTAGATAACCTGAGTGTGTCATCAGGTCGAGCTAACTTAAAAGCAGAGTCAGTGTGGGGTGCCCTGAGAGGTACTAAAGTGTCTACAGATCTCTAATGTCATTTCATTACTGTATTTTCAACCATGAGGCAATTTATCAATTTATCTGAATCCATGCTTTGATTTTGTCCATTACAGATTTTGCTAGTACATTTATATGTTGTATAGTAACTTAAAACACATGAACAACTTAACACTTTCAAATCCCATTTTTAAACAGGTTTGGAATCTTTCAGTCAGTTAGTATACCAAGATGATTTTGATGCAGTAAGTACTCAAAAAATCATACTTCTAATATTTGACATTGACCATTCTGGCAAAAGTCAATGAAAACATTTGAATACTGTGGTAATGCTTTGTTATGTGTTTTTTGCAGTATTATATTAATAAGACTGAAATAGAGGACTTTCCACGCTTTTCGTTTAGAGGACTTTTGTTGGACACCTCAAGGCACTATTTACCTGTGCACACTATTTTCAAGACTCTAGTAACTACAATATTACTTGTCTTGACAACTGCTAAACTGTAGAACTAATAAGTGAAACACCATGTACTCATTGTGGTTCTATTTCTTCTTATAGGACGCAATGTCATATAATAAATTCAACGTGTTTCACTGGCACATTGTGGATGATCCTTCTTTCCCTTATCAGAGCTTCACATATCCTGATCTAAGTAATAAGGTAGCCTCAAATATAAATGTGATATTGTTGTTGTGGTGGTGGTTGTGTGTGTCTAACTGATGTATGGTTTTGTGTTCAAGGGGGCATTTCACCCAGTAACTCACATTTATACACAGTTAGACGTGAAAATGGTAATTGCTTATGCAAGACTGAGAGGAATTCGAGTGGTGCCAGAGTTTGACTCTCCAGGACACACTAGCTCATGGGGTAAAGGTATGCTTTTTTTTACATTTTAACTAGTTTTTAATTGTTTGTTTATTTCAATTGTTAAAGGTTATTCTAATTCACAGCTCACTAGTTCACCTCTATTAACCTGGTATGAGGGATAATATACAATGGTGTGAAAAACTGTTTGCCCCCTTGCTCATTTCCTGTTTTTTTGCATGTTTGCAAGTGTTTCTGAACTTCAAACCAATTTAAATAGTAGTCAAAGACAACACAAGTAAACACAAAATGCAATTTGTAAATGAAGGAGTTTATTATTAAGGGAGAAAAAAATCCAAACCTACATGGCCCTGTGTGAAAAAGTGCTTGCCCCCTAAACCTAATAACTGGTTGGGTCACACTTAGCAGCCACAACTGCAATCAAGCATTTGCGATAATTTGCAATAAGTCTTTTACAGCGTTCTGGAGGCATTTTGGTCCACTCATCTTTGGAGAATTGTTCTAATTCAGTTACATTAGAGGGTTTGAGAGCATGAATGGCATTTTTAAGGTCATACCACAGCATCTCAATAGGATTCAGGTCAAGACTTTGACTAGGCCACTCCAAAATATGTATTTTGTTTTTCTTTAGCCATTCAGAGGTGGACTTGCTGGTGTGTTTTGGATCATTGTCCTGCTGCAAAGCCCAAGTTCGTTTCAAATCAAGTCACGAACAGATGATCAGACATTCTCCTTCAGGATCTTTTGGCAGACAGCAGAATTAATTTATCACAGCAAGTTTTCCATGTCCTGACGCAGAAAAACAGACCATCACACTACTACCACCATATTTTACAGTTGGTATAATGTTCTTTTTCTGAAATGCAGTGTTTCTTTTACGCCAGATGTAGGGACACGCCTTCGAAAGAGTTCAACTTTTGTCTCATCAGTCCACAGAATGTTTTTCCAAAAGGTTTGGGGATCATCAAGATGTGTTTTGGAAAAATTGAGACAAGCTTTAATATTCATTTTGCTTAGCAGTGGTTTTCTTCTTGAAACTCTGCCATGCAGGCCATTTTTGCCCAGTCTCTTTGTGATGGTGGAGGCATGAACTCTGACCTCAACTGAGGCAAGTGAGGCCTGCAGTTTTTTGGATGTTGTGGTGGGGTCTTTTGTGACCTCTTGGATGAGTCGTCGCTGCGCTCTTGCGGTAATTTTGGGCAGCCAGCCACTCCTGGGAAGGTTCACCACTGTTCCATGTCTTCGCCATTTGTGGACAATGGCTCTCAGTGTGGTTTGCTTTTCCCAAAGCTTTGGAAATGGCTTTATAACCGTTTCCAGACTGACAGATGTCAATTACTTTCCTTCTCAATTGTTCCTCAATTTCTTTGGATCACGACATGATGTGTAGCTTTTAAGGATCTTTTGGTGGACTTCACTTTGTCAGGCAGGTCCTATTTAAGTGATTTCTTGATTGAGAACAGGTGTGGCAATAATCAGGCCTGGGTGTGGCTAGAGACAATGTACTGTTTTAACAAAGGGGGGCCATCACGTTTTCACACAGGGCCATGTAGGTTTGGATTTTTTTGTTTTTGCTCCTTTAATAATAAACACCTTCATTTCCAAATTGCATTTTGTGTTTACTTTTGTCTTCGACTACTATTTAAACTGGTTTGATGTTCTGAAACACATTACTGTAACAAACATGCAAAAAAACCCAGAAAATGAGCAAGGGGACAAACACTTTTGCACACCACTGTAATTTATTCTAGAAATTGATCAACTTGCTTGAAATAGGCTGCTAACCAGGGGCGCTGCAAGGGATCTCTGAATAACTTTGACAAGTAATTAAAAAATTATGTAACATGTAACATTCTCTCAGCTGACTGATCTTTGGAGGAGCAGCTGCCTTTAAAAAGGTTTTATATATCCATCTACAGGTAGAAGAATATTGAATTATGATCAGTTATTACTTTTTTTAATAAAAATTTAAAATATACAGTCTTAAATTCAAGAGAGAACAATCCATGTCTGGCCTAAAGACTCCGTTGTTTAAACTGAACACTTTAGCTGGCTTTTTCAGTAGGCTAACTTTAGATTTATGCATCAATCATGACGTTTCTTTCTGAAGCATAAGGCAGTAGTGCATTGGCGAGTTAATTAATTGATATTGCAGCATACGTTTAAATAATATATTTAACGTTATTAGACAACATCGCCTCCCCGTGGTCCTAGTGCGTCAACATTGATTACATTGCGAATATGGAGACGGCACACCTGAATAAGTGAGAATAGACTTGCCATCGTCAAAATTTGAACGTGCTTTATCCCAATGACTGATCTTTTAATGGTTGACCTTAGAACAGGGCATACATTTTGTAATAAACCTTTTTTGTAATAATCACTTCATTTTCAGGCCAGCCAAATCTATTGACCCCTTGCTACAATGGAAAAGTTCACTCTGGAACCTTTGGCCCTATCAACCCAACTTTGAGCTCGACCTATCAGTTCATGACTGATATTTTCAAGGAGGTTAATGCTGTATTTCCTGACACCTTTGTCCACTTAGGCGGAGATGAGGTTGACTTTTCCTGCTGGTAATAAACTTTAAAAGATGTAGTCTTGTAATAGTAAATCTCTGAGTTTGGTTGTTTTTGAACTACACAATATTGAAATCATTATGGACTTTGATAGGAAGTCGAACCCTAATGTCGGAGCATTCATGAAGAAGATGGGCTTTGGAAACGACTACACCAAACTGGAGTCATTCTACATAGAAAAGTAAGAGACAAAAAAAGATAAAATAACCTTAATACTGCATTATTTATGAATGTTTTGGGTTTCATTATTTATTATATATTTGTATGTAACTGATCAAGATATGAGTGAGTTATTAGGCTGCTGACTTTATGAATACCAGTGTGTTTTTCTGGATTTCTACATTATTTATAATAGTTTAGGAGTCTTTGCAATGGAAAATTTAAAATCATCCACACGATGAGTGCCAGGATACAGGCTTGAATTGGGAGTAAACATACTGCCTGCTTTGTTTCCACTAATACATTTAGTTAAATATGCACTGGTTAATATTGTATTGATCCTAATGTTAATTTTTTTTTTTTATTTGATTAACTACATTTGTTATAGTAGATAGGGAGCTTAGTAAACATGTACATGAATTTGAGATGAACGGTTCCTGCTTGAATTTTATTCTCCCATTGCACCTTTAAATCATACTTTAAATTCATCTTCATCGGTCCAGTTTATAAATTTGTAGTGATGAAGTATGGCTGCTGTTTGTGTGTGATAATGTCTCTGTTATAAAGATTACTGAGATACACTTTTCACAAAATTAGGGGATATTTTAAAATGAATAAATCTGACAGGTCAACTAATGTTAACTGATTAACTGACTAAGTTATACTGATTGGTTATTTGTGTAATGCATCGATACATAAAGTTATATTTACAGTTACATATATTATATATGTAAACAAGCTCTGATTTAGAATTTCCTGTGATCTATTACGTTTATTTGGTGTATTACAGTGAAACCCAGTGGAATTGTTATTATACATGTTGTATGTAGTTTACATTTTAAACAGGACATTACAATTAACAAGAAGGCTCACTTTTTATTTTAAGCATTGTCAACATCACTGCAGCCCTCAACAAGACTGCCATTGTTTGGCAGGATGTTTTTGACTACCATGAGAGAGTAAGTGAAAATAAAATCCACACTTTTTATTTCTAAGCTCTTTAACCTCTAGAGCATTGATGTCCGGTTATGAACTCAAATGTAAAAGTGAAAGTCAAATGTAAAATATCCAGCCTAATCAGAATGAGTGGAATATGTTGTAGCACAAGGCTTGCTATGTGGTGGAGGTGTGGAAACATGGATGTTACCTGTGTGAGCTTCGCAGGGTGTCTAGGGCAGGACTGAAGGTCGTCCTGGCAGCACCCTTCTACCTGGACCTTCCTGGACCCACACACAACTGGGCCCGTTACTACAATGTGCGCCCTCTCGCCTTCAAGGGTCAGACCTTATATGGTTAAGTGCTGTGATGTGTTGCTGCATTATGATTTGCACCATGTAATCATCTCAAAATGTTTGCCAGATCTTGTGCAAACATTTCTCAATTGTAAGTGTTGTATTTTCCTGTCCCACTATTGGCCTATGTCTTTGTATGCTTGTATTCAGTGGAACTGCACTGCGTATACAGCATATAACCTGCCAGTACAAGTCCATCTTGTAGCAACAATGTTCTCATTTATTCTCATATTTTTGTGTACTGGATAATATCTATACAAATCCTATCATGGCTTACTTCCAATGATGGACAAAGTACACTGCTCACAAAAATTAGGGGATACTTCAAATTGAGATATTTTTAAGAGCAGTTTTGATGGTGGAGGACAAATTGGGCATAGTAATGAATGGACAACAGGAAGTTACTTTATACATAGACTCTGTGAACAAATGTTTGTGGACACCGCAAAACTTATATCCCAAACCTGAGTTTGCTCCACATGTTGAATGACTGAGGTCGACTTCTGATAGAAGGTTACTAGAATAATCCCTTACCTGTAATATTTGAAAGGGGCTTTATTTGTGCTTTTTCATATTGAATCTCATCTAATTAATGTTTGTGCAATAAACTTGCTTAGTATTTCACCTGAATATTTTACCTCAATATTGATTAGGCACAGTGGAGCAAAAGAAGCTGGTTATTGGTGGTGAGGTCTGCATGTGGGGAGAATATGTGGATGCAACCAATCTCCATCCACACCTGTGGTGAGATAAAATATGCTGCATTTGCATGTACATATATTATGCAGTGAAAACTGTGAAAAAGACTCCATTAAAAGAGTGTGTATGTGTGTGTAGGCCAAGAGCAAGTGCAGTTGCTGAGAGGTTATGGAGTGATGAGGAGCAGACCTCTAGTCTGGATCAGGCCTTTCTTCGCTTACAGAACTTCCGCTGTACACTAATTAGGTACATAATGTTCCCAACTGCTGAGTGATACAATTTACATTGATTAAGTAACATCCAAAAGTGCTCACTAAACATGCCATTATTATGGAGTTGCTGTCTGTTTGCTCTATGTTTCTCAAAATACATTTCCTAACATTACCTATTCCCTTTCCTTTAGCCACAAGGGAATCTCTTACGCATGCCCAGTAGAGTGATAAGACATGACTTGTTGTCTGTGTTGTCTTGCATAATGTTAACACATCTGGCCCAAACCAACCAGCATAATCCCAGATTATTATTCCTCCCTCAAATATATTGTAGAGCAAGTGGGCACTTCTTAATGTCTGAGAGTAATTCCCATGCTCTGTTCCATCAGACTGGCATGTTCGTTACATAGCACTATACAATTGGCTTGGAAGTTTGTGAAATCTTCTTTTCTATATTTCTGCATAAATATAACTTGTCATCAGATTTTCAGTATATTCAGTATTTTAAGTATAAAAAGTATCTCACGAAAACAAATTAGACAAACATGTATTACTTAGTTATTTATTTATTGAGGAAAATGGTCCAATAATACAGTATAGTATGCAGCCCTCTATGATTAGCAGTTAATTTGAAAGTGACATTCAAGTAAGGAGTTTTCAGTCAATAGGATGAAAATCAGGTATTGTTGTTGTAGCTATTGTCGGATTAATTGCTAAAGATGATATGGTTCCAGTTCATGGCAGACCAGGTATTTTATCCACTGCAAAAAAGGTGCTCTCCAAAAATAACAGTGCTGCCCATCACATTGCACATGGACAATCCCACAGGCTATTGGAACATTTTGTGGACGCATGACATCAGAAGAGAACGTTTTGGTTTAGAAGCATTTCTGGGGACATAAGTGTATTTATTTATACATTTACAATGGATGTAGTTCTATAGTGTCCACTAATTTGATGTACATGGGTTAATTTTTTTCCATTTAGTATATTTAGATACATGACTAGTGATATTCTTCTCATTTCTTCTCATTTTTTATCACTTTCTAGACGCGGGATTCAAGCGGAACCTCTGTTTGTAGGTCACTGCAAGCATGAGTACAAAGGCCTATAGAATCAATGCACAGAATGAGGAATGATGATATTGTACAATGCTAACTAAATATGATTAATTATTACAACTACTTACCTAGTATACAAATATAATACACTGTACATTTGTTGTAAATCTACATTAAAAGTAAAAAGTTGATTTAATTATGAGTAATTTTTTAGGGTTATTGTACCCTGTTTTCTGTGTCTGTTCTTTTCATTTGCATTTATTTATGCTATGGCCTGATCCTTTTAGTGCCAATTCAGCACTAATTCTCCAGTGCACCAAATAAGCTGATGTATTGCTTGCTCATCAGTAACATGGTTGTTTAACTTAATTCCCGCTAATGTTTAATTTACTTGCCAAATGAGCTTACATGTCTTTGATATTTACTTAGACAATTGATTTTCTCATTGCCAGGATTATGCTCCTGACAGCAGATGGTAGCAATTTGTTAATCCTACGTGGCCTAACGCTGCTTGTCATCCCCACAAACACCAGGTCCCCCATGTATCCTAAACCTGAGGTGTGCCACACTTCAGAGCTGTAGCCAGTCGTGTACAGGATTAATCACTGTTATGACATTTGTCTATGCCAATGTGTAAATTTATGGGGTTAATAGGTTGTGAGGTAAGTTTTCAACCCCTTTGGCATGCATTTGTGTACTTCATGTTCAAAAATATTTTTAAATCTTAAAATCTTTTTAGAAAAGCAAAGTCATCAAATTTATGTTCCAGCCTGTACCCCTTGATAATCTTATTTGCCAAGACTATGCATTTTCTGTTGATCAAAGGACAATTTTCGATTATCTAATACAATTAATATTATCTAATCACTGGATAAGCCACATAGAGGTTTCTGCCATACTGTATGTCAGCTTAAGGGATTTAACATTCTTAATTCCAAACTTGGCGAAAAATCATGATGACTCATGAAAATCTGTAAAGCTTTGGCTTGTTGCTGTTTTACTCAATCTTATGCATGGGTTTAGTTCGATACAAGAGCATCGGTTGATGAACTCAATAAAGGATACAGATGATATTGTCATAGGGTTAATGACTGATTTGGAAGGACAATAGGAACTCATTAATATTGGTTTCTTGGCTGGGTGACAATAATCTGGCACTACAACAGTAACCACTGCCAGCATTGCAGTGAACTGATGTGTTCACTAGGATAGGCAACAGTCCCAATCCCCCACAAACAACCCTCACTAGAAAATTGGAGTTAAAATGAGAGCAAAAAAATATACCACCACATGGCACTGTTTGATTGATTTCATAAAATGTACACATTTCCAGCTGTATGCGTAATTATTGTGGCACAGTGGTTAACACAGTGACCTCACAGCTTTGAGTCCCAGCCCTGCCACTGCCTGTGAGCATATTTTCTTCATGTCTGTGTGAGTTTCCTCTGGGTACTCTGGTATCCTCCCACATTCCAAAGACATACGCTAAGATCACTGCTGAATCTCATGTCCCAGAATGAGTGTTTGTGTGTTTGTGTGTGCACATGTGCCCTGCGATGGTCTGGCCCTGACCCCCACAAACCAGAATTGGCTTAAGGTGGTATTAAAATGTATGAATTAATGCATAATGTGGTGCTTAAAAGAGAAAAAATCATGTTAAAATAGCAGATAATGTTATATAGTGCTAATATAACAGGCTTATGTTTTATTATACACCATGCAGTTTTATTGCTAGAAAAATAATAGTTATAAGAAGTTAAAAGAATAAAATAATTTAAATAAGTAAACACTGAATAGTCTCAAGGTAAACTGTTTGAAAACTGGGCCCAAAACATTATAAACAACTTTCTGTTTATTTAACAGCACCTCACTACTATTCATATTACATTCATACTTAGTACCCAGATTTAAACTCAGGACAGTGATAAAATCATTAAGTATAGCAAAGCAATGAGTAAAATGTTCAGTGTTGGGTAACTGTGTAGTTAAATGACTGGTATTTTGTTACTGTAGATCCTTAAAAGTTAGTTGCTGAACATTAGCATAGGTTCATGCACACTAAAAAGTTAATCTCACTCTTTGACAATAGCTGACATTTAAAGAGCTTATATACAAATCTGCTTAGAGTGATGCACCTACGTAAATGTGCATTCAAGGTCGTTTTATTTACTAGAGAAGTGTTTCTGTAAATCCATGTTTCCAAATCACTTTTCCCCCATTAATGCTAATTGTATTCCTTGGTGTGTAGTACTTCACATTTTGCCCATTACATAATTTGTGTATTGCAGAGCATGGTTATAATGGATGGCTATGAGAAATTATAGTTAACTGACAAAATATTGAGAAAATATGAGAATTTGTTTGATATCTTTACATCAGTTAGTAGTATAATCTCACATGCTGGTGGCTTGTAGCAGCTGCTGTATTAAAGTGCTGTTGGATCTCCTAAACAGTCTAAGAGTCGCTGAGCCCCATCAGGAGGCTCAGGAGAGGAGCAATCTGACAGTGATCCGCTCTCAGGCCGAGCCCCAACTCAGCATTCTGCTGATGGCAGCAATAGCTTGGGCCAACAACAGATGTTTAGTGTCAGAGATCTAGGTCAGGCCATGCTTTGGGAAGGGTTACAGCAGCTCATATGATATGGGACTTGTCTGCTTGGCAGGTGGACCTGCCCTGAACTTTCCAAAAAAATAATAATTCAAATAATTTATCAAATCTCAGTTCATGACTGACCTACCCACTGAGCACTTTTTAGGAATACCATTACACCAGCAGCAACTGGTGTTTTTTTCAAACTGCAGAAGCACCTAACACCTAAGATTAATTTATTTCTTCTTCATCTCTTCAGTTGGGCTGTAATTAGTCATGATATATAATAACACAGCTTGTTATTTTGTAATTGTAAATGCTTTGTTTCTAACTAAGTATAAGTACAGTATAACTTGTATAAGTACAGTATTAGTATAGTTTTCCTATTAACTTGTTTTAGTACAGTATTAGTATAGTTTTCCTATTAAATTGTTTTAGTACAGTATTGGTATAGTTTTCCTATTAAATTGTTTTAGTACAGTATTAGTATAGTTTTCCTATTAAATATCATTAGTAAAGTATTAGTATACTGTTACAGGATTTTTGCAGTCAGTCTCTTGATTGTGCTGTACTGTGAATACTGCTATTGGCTGCTTAATTTCCTGCGGGATCAATAAAGTATCTATCATCTATCTATGTTTTATACTTAACTTATCTATTAGTTGAATATAACACACATTCAGTGTCTGTAGTCAGCTGCCAAATGTATTTCCCAGTCTTTTCAGTAGTAATGCAAGCTTATACAGTGGAGAAAATTAGTGTGTGATACCCTGTCGATGTTGCAGGTTTTCCCACCAACAATGGGAATGGAGAGGTCTGTAATTTTTATCGTAGGTACACTTCAACTGTGAGAGATAGAATCTAAAACAAAAATACAGAAAATCGATTTTTTAAATAATTTAAATAGGCAAAACACGAAACTCTCCAGATTTTTCCAGTAATGTATCAAATACTTATTCCCCTCCCATATACACATTTTAGGATAAAGTCAAGTTTAACACAAGGATAATTATTGTAAGTGTTAATGTGCATAACCCAATAGCCATTTCTACATCTGTCATCTTATCTATTTTATCCTTTATTGGGCAGAACTGATGATTAATACATTACATATACTAATAGCCTATGTTACTGTGATAAAACACCTAGTATAGTACAAAAAGGAACATTCGAGTTCACAAATCACACTCTTGTCTCAAGATCCCGACCCCACATGAAGCTGTGTTGGTCTTTTCTGCATAGAGTCTGCAAGTCACGTAATACTGTGCTCCAGTTTTGTCCCACAAAACAAAGACATTGTTTAGGTTAATTATTTATGCTTAAGTGTGAGTACATGTGGCCTACAATGGATTGGTGCCCTGTAGCTATTTGGTTTGTTCTAGAAATTGGTGGTACAGTGGTTAACACCATCACCTCACAGCTTCAGAGATCCCCAGCTTGATTCCTGCTTGATGCCTGGACTCCCTCTGTATAAAGTTTGTTTCTCCCACATTCTAAAAATACTGCTCACAAAAGCAGAAATATATGCTGAAATATACCATAATATTTGTGAGCAGTGTACATGCCTTAGGTCAGTTGAGTACATGTGCCCTGAGACATATTGGTTTGGTTCCTACCTTCTGCAATGTTCTGTCAGTGATTGTGGCTCCCTGTGTGTCTACAATATTAACTTAAACCATGTATAATACAATATATCATAGGCAACAAACTGCGGCCATGCCTGTATTTACATTTCACAACTTTAGCACACATATACTCCTGTAAGTGTGAGACTGATATCAGCTGGAGTGGAGTGGATGGATTGTAGGAGTGTAATCACCACTCATGGCTCTGATGCAGGTAGCCTGTGCTACTGGTTATGTAGTATATAATTTCACAACCCAAATCAGATCCTAAACACTTACTGTAGATACGCCATGCATGCTAGAGAAGGGCTTAGTAGTAAAATAAAATATGTCTATAAAATAACTTTTAAATATTTAGTTGTTGGTTAAAGGTACACAGTTTATGCAAGGTGTCAATTAACTGAGAATTTTTTATAATTGCACAAAAGAACACAGTAGCATGACATAGTATGTAAGTACATTTTAATATATAAAATACAACATCATAAATGAATGTCAATTCTCAATGAATGAAAGTAGTAATATGTCACCAGAAATACTTGTAATTCTTATACATGTCAACAGATACTTTGATCGCCAGATCTGACACTTATGCTATTTTGAGACTCAACATTCTAATCTGTTTGTTTTCTCATAATCTCTGCTCTGCCATCTAAGCAAGTCTTATAGTCCTAAAAAGCCACCATAGAACATTATGTATGACATCCACCTGCCTGTTACATAAACTTATCTAATACCAGGCAGTCGTGGCTGCCCTGGCACCAACCTGTGCACACAGCATACTGAGTAATACCCAAAGGTGCGTCACTCGCACATGACATCAAATGCTCTCAGCCTTTGTTATGGTAGCTCACGTGTCATACACTTGTCATTTCATCTCGCATACACTCGTAGCAATGGCTGAAAAACAAACACTGATTTTGGGGCCGATTGAGCAAATGTTTTTTGCTGAAGGTAAATCCAAAGAGATACTAAAATAAAATGCTCCTAAAGAATTGGCCTCCAGAGTGCATGTCAGATATTGACAGTACTGGCACACCAACTGATGTTTGGGAGAAAGTATTTTCACCGCTGAAATCGCACATATAAATAGTTATTGCTACCCCTCAAAACGTGCATCAGAAAAGGTATTGTTGCACCTACAACACACATGGCAAAAGACAAAGTGATAATATTTTATATATTTACATACTGATATAATGGTGATTGATTATTCACATTTGAGAAAAAGTATTTTGTCTTTCAAAACAAGTGAGTATTGTTACCTCACAAATCATATATAAGAAATACACTCAAAATATATATGATAAATAAAGTAGTAGTGCCACTTAAAATGTGAGAAAATGCATTAAACACATTAAACATGAGGAAAAAGCACCCCTGAAGACATGCATAAGAAAATTAGAACTGTTCTACAGATACAAGAGGCACCACTTAAATGAAAGATATATATTATATATTTTTTACTGGTGATAGAGCTTGTTTTATGGAAAGGTTTGAGTGAGGTCTGATATTTTTATTCCATATACCTTACTAGCACTCATGGACCCACACTTATGCCCGGCAGCATTCGCCAGGAAAAGAGCCAGATCTGTGCGACCCTTACCAGGACAAGCAAGAATACAACTTAAAAAAGAATTTGCACATGACTACTCCAGAACTGGGAATCAATCCAGTCTTTAGTCCAAACAATAGTGTTCAACTCCATCCACTTCAGAGTTCAGACATATCTACTAGGCAAGACCTCTGTTCTAATCTGGATCTATAATCTCTTTACACACTAGTTTAACCCAACAGAGAAGGGTCTGTTGATGAAACAGAGGCACCAGCCTAAATAAATTGCAGAGATGATCTCCCTGACTGTCTGCATCTTGTCTCTAAGCTACTTGTCTTTTGAACTGGAAAATAAGATACCCTGATCTTCACATTTACAGATCACATGTTCATATAATCCATGTAGAAATTAGACTGCATATAGTTTTACTTCAGTCTATGGTACATTTCATCACCTGTTTTGTGACTAGAACCATATAAAACCACAGAGGTAAACAAAGAATGGTTGTCTGGTTTTTGCATGTGAGCTGGCTTTGTGCAAGTTCTTAATAAGGCAATTCAGAAGAAAAAAGCAAATCACTGACTTTAGCCCTCTAATTACCAGTAACATAGGCAGGGGTTACTAATTAGGTAAACTGGGATCCTGAAAGCAGCCACCATATGGCACTGGGCTAGAATTGTGTCGGGGCCTCTATGCTCTTTCAGCCTACCAGTCACATAATTGCCCCTTTCCCACCCTCTTTCCATCTGGGGTTTTTGTTTGACTTGGGACACATTTTGTGGTAAGGTAATCTGCTTAGCTCACTTGATATGCATATCTCCTTGCTAGTTTATACCTTTTCAGGTTGAATAGTTTAAAAAACAAGTGTTAGCTGATGACTTGGAATATGAAAGAATACAAAGCCAAATACATTTTGGAATCAGCAAATGTGGGATTGACAGTTCTATTATGTATGCTTTGCACTTGATCCAGACTGTAGTCATTCTTAATGTTACAGGGTGTGGACATAAACGTACCCTGATTTGTTTGTTTTTATGGGGTTTAATACCATGTCTACCCTTTAATGCCCCCTGTCATAATATTTATTCTTCTGGGTTCTTGGGATGGGTTGATTTGGTTTGATCAGGGGATCTCATAGTCGGGCTTTGATTCCTATTTGGGTAAGGCATTTTAAGATTTTGCTTATGTTTTCTTGTTTTCAGTACATCTGGCAGGCAATCTTTAATTACTGTGTATTGGTGGCATTTGCTGATTATGTGTTTTAATAATATAATGGTCTGACGGCTATCCCTATTTGTATATTGCAAAGGTACATTTTAGGAGGTGTTGATGTCTTGAAGTTGAAGTCTTGTGTCTCACCTGCTCGATATGGTTTGGTCTCCTCTGTTAGGAAGAAGAATTACCATTTCATCTTTTATGGTATGCTATATCTCGCATAGCTTGTTCTTTTGTTGAAATTCCCAAATTATCTGCCACAGTTTTAAGCGTGCCCTCAACAGGAGTCACTGATCACCTGAGCAGGAAAACCTTCATCAGCCTCATATCCAATTGTGTCTGCAATGTCCAAAGGCACGGCTGAGATTCAAGCACAGGTCTCTCCAGTGATAGACTAGCATATTGGACTGTTGATCCTATTGCCTTGCATATATAATGATTGGTTAATTCCAGTGACAATACATGCAACTTTATCTGTGTACATTGAATTTTTCCGATGAAATTATAGATTATGCATTCCTCATTCTGTAAAACAAAGCGTTTTTCACCTCAGCTTAGTCGCTCAACACGGTATGTTTTCAAATACATTTTAAACATATTTGTCTTAATAAATTAAATAAAACATAATGGTTTGCTGAACTGTAGATATGCTTTTATCTAATCTATATGCATGCAATGTATCTAGGATAACAGGGTCAAGTATAAATCACAGCCTTGTAGTATAGTGGTGCAAAGGGATCATTTCCCTCAACAAATAATTTGCAAGCTAATACAGAAGAAATGAATAATAACAGCAATACTCATGAACTATTTTCAGTTGGTACCTTAATCAGTCAGGTTCGGATAAATAAATGGCAAGGGATTCTATCTTGAAAATAAAACGTTTCATGATAAGTAAAACTAATAGTAAAAGATTATCCTTACAAGGGTTGTAAAGGGTTATTTTAAGAATGTATGTACAAAGAATGTATATGCAGTTTTTGGACACCCTTATCAAATTATATTTTGTCCAACCAAACAAAACAAATAATTACAAGGAACATTTTGAAGGTGCCTAAATATAGCATATACCACATTTTATATTTTAAATATGTCATATTTAAACATATGCCATGATGTGGGAAGCTTGCTTGTTGAAGCTTACCACTTGTAAGCTACAGGAATGAAAAGCACACCAAGTGTGACCAAACTAATGCCAAAGCCCCCCTGTGTCTGTTTTTTTCCCTCACATTGTGGATGAGCCTAATGCTAAACAGTGTGACTGATTGATCCACCCCTAGATGGACAGTAAAGATTAAGAGGATAACAAATAGGCATTTGCTTACACAGCGCTTGCTACTAATCCCCTTGTCTTCCTTTATGGAGCCCTGGAAAGGGGTTCACACACACTTCAGCATCACCAGAGGCAAGGTGAGCAGGTGACAGGCCAGAGTGGACACTACTTCAACAGCATACAGACAGGTTCTGGAGAACAGAAGATTAACTAGATCATTTTCAGGACCATTGTAGGAAAAAAGTTAAATGCTTTGGTTCGAAAGTCTGCCATACTCCAACTGAGACTAAACCGAGAAGCTGAACAATCACTCAAAACGTGTTTTTAAATGAACTTAATGGACGATTCCATGTTGAAAATCTCCATCTTGCCATCTACATCCCCCACAGATTCTTCCAGGAACCACTCACCAGAGGAGAGCCATGGAGGTGAGTTAACATTTTAACTTTCAATCACTCATATCAGGTTTGTGTTAAGCTTTAACTTAGCCATTGTAAGTTAGTGAAAAATGAAGAGCTGATGAATTGGAGTTCCTTGTTTATGGCAATTTAAAAATGGGTTATTTTGTATGTTTAGGTAAAAGCCCACCTCCTGGTAAGATCCTGTCTCAAGGTCTGTTATGTAAGGTGTGTGCAGACACCAGCAGTGGAAAACACTATGGTATATATGCCTGCAATGGCTGCAGTGGTTTCTTCAAGCGTAGTGTGAGACGCAGACTTATCTACAGGTGAGCAAATATGATCACACTACATTTCTTCAGTATGAATGAAAACGATTCATTTCTGTATTTTGTGACTTCAACCAATCCATGGTATTACTCCAGGTGCCAAGCTGGTACAGGCTTGTGTCCAGTAGATAAAGCACATCGGAACCAGTGCCAGGCGTGTCGGCTAAAGAAATGTCTTCAAGCTGGCATGAACAAAGATGGTAAACATATTTTTTATTACTCTGTCTACTCTATCTATATTACTCTATCTCTAATTTTTGTATTAGCATAATTCATCATATACTACACCCTCAGCTGTGCAGAATGAGCGCCAGCCACGAAGTACAGCTCAGGTCAGACTAGATTCCCTGGACGTAGACACGGAGAAGGAGCACTTGGCCACCACAAGGGAACCCACATCATCCTCATCCAACTGTTCTGTGATAAGCAGGCCCCTCCTGGCCTCGACTATAAGTTCTAGTATCAGTTCCACTGGCCCCAGTCAGCACAGCACCAGTCCCAAAAACAATCACCGCTTCATGGCCAGTCTGATGACAGCGGAGACCTGTGCCAAACTTGAACCTGAGGATGGTAAGTTCAGAAAATGAAGCTGACAAATCATACTAATCTTTGGATAAGAAAAAATGTTCCTTTATATTAATGCTCCAGCATGTGTGACTCAAACAGTCAGATATCCCATCCAGAAAAAACAGGTAACTGACATTCTTTCAGAAATGTCTCTGTCAAACATATACTGAATATTAAATGAAATATCCCCTATTTTTGTGAGCGGTATATTTGTATTCTAGATTTCAGCTACGAATAATGGTAACCTTTTCAGAGAAAATAATTTGTGATTATTTGTAAGCAAGTTATGAGGCATGGTGGCACAGTGGTTAGCACTGTCGACTCACAGTTTCAAAGATCCCCAGCTCAGTTTTTAGTCTGGATTGTGACTGTGTGATGTTTGTATGTTGTGGCTGTATCTGTGCGGATTTCAACCAAGTTCCCTGCTTTCTCACATTCCAAAAACAGCCATTATGTCACTTGGTCTCTCTGAAGTGTCCCATTGTGTGTGTGTGTGTGTGCATGTGTCCTGGGATGGACTGATGCACTGTCTAGGGTTGGTTCCCACCTCTGTGCTAACACAAATTCTTATGGAAATACATTAAATGACTCCAGAATTCCACAGTTTTGTCGTATTGTATAACATTTATTGTTATAGTGCAACTGCACATTTTAAGTGTAACAACAAGAGTTCTTAGGCTTTCCTTGTAAGTGAATTATCCAGGTTTTCCAGATAGGGAGTATGTGAATGCATGTTACATTTCAGTCTGGAGTAATCATTGTTATTATTTTTGCTATAGTATTTATTTAATATACACAATATCTCAATAAATAAACTTTACTTAGCGACTCTAGAATGTCTCATATAGAACTCACAGTACTGTAATATTTTATTCTATCTTTACAGTAGATGAGAACATTGATGTGACAAGTAATGAGCCTGAGACGAGCTCTCCAGAGAACAACGCAATGCTCTACCCCTATTCCAGCCCTGAGAACATATATGAGACCTCTGCCCGTCTGCTGTTTATGTCTGTCAAGTGGGCAAAGAACCTGCCTGTGTTTTCCCACTTGCCCTTCAGGGACCAGGTATGTGTATTTTTTTGTTGAGCCTACTATGAAGGTTAGACGTGGTGCAATGATCAGTCAATTTAATACGTTTACATTTACATAATTTGGCATATCACTTATTGAAAGTGGCGGAGAGTTAAGATGAGCGTTTAAAGGTTTATGGCCTTGCTCAAGTCTCCAATACTGGCAACTAGGCTGAGCTGGGTTTTGTAATTACCTTTTCAAATAGTAGTTTTTAATCTTTGAGCCACCACTGTGCCAGAACATAATTTACATTTACAGCATTTAGTGAGCTCTCTTATCTGGAAAAACATACACCTGAGCATCTTAGTTGAAGGTTAAGAAGCTTGCTCAAACCCCCAACACAGTTTGACAGAGTTGGTATTTAAACTCAAGTTTCTAATTAACTTTATCCACTGAGCCATGGCTGCCCAGTTAGAAAGATGAATAGAGACATTTGTAAGCAAGGTTGTTAAATCTGATTGATAGAAATGTTACTAAAACAAATAACAGCTATTTCTATATGTATGTAGGTGATCTTGCTAGAAGAGGCATGGAGTGAACTTTTCCTCCTCTGTGCCATCCAGTGGTCCATGCCCCTGGAGAGCTGCCCCCTGCTGTCTCTGCCAGACTTATCTCCACCCTCCCAGGGTAAAAACATTGCCTCTGCCACTGACCTGCGCCTCCTGCAGGAGCTTTTCACCCGGTTCAAAGCTCTGCAGGTGGATCCCACAGAGTTTGCCTGTTTGAAGGCAATTGTTCTCTTCAAGCCTGGTAAGTTCCCTGTCCTATTAAAACATGGATGCAAGAGTACATTTTTGTATGTATTTCCTGACTAATATGGGCTTAAAAACAGATGCAAGTGGCCTCAAAGACCCAGAACAGGTTGAAAATCTCCAAGACCAGTCTCAAGTCATGCTTGCTCAGCATATTCACACACTCTACACCAGTCAGGCAGCAAGGTGGGCATGAGAAACAAACTTGCAAAATGCCAAATACAAAATTATCAATATATGTAAAGTGTAAAATGTAAAATGTTTTTGTCTTTTTCAGGTTTGGAAGGCTGTTACTGCTCCTTCCATCTCTACACTTTGTGAACTCAGAAAGGATCGAACTGCTGTTTTTTCACAGAACCATTGGGAACACCCCGATGGAGAAGCTCCTATGTGACATGTTTAAAAACTAAAATCATTTGTCCATAGTAACACAGTGAAGCAACAAACATTTAAATGTTATGTGCTTTTTCCATGTAGTAATGAGAGTAAAGTCAATTCAACTGAACATTTAACAGAAAATGTATTTTATGCTCTTTATTCATATGTATGGGAAAAGGCATAAAAAAAGGCACTGAGACTTATCCATTGCCATACTGTTCAGTGGAACTGGTACCAGAAAAGAACTAGCCAACATACATTACATCAGTTTTGAGTTACATGTAAATGGCATAGTGGACATGTTGTTTATTTCAGCAGGGTTTTTTGCAAAATGTTTGGAAATGAGTAACAAACAACTCACATTATCTGCATATTTGTTACATGAAAATCACAATTAGAGTGCATAGCTTTTTATTGTTTTCTTGTATTTATATAAGTAAACTGCATTCTTGCCTTTTATGCTTTTCATAATGCAAATAATATTTTTGATAAAATTCTCAAACAATAGAGGAAGAGGTGTGTTTCTTTTAAAACCGTAAGACAGTATATTACAATGTGTGGGACATGAGAGACCAGAGATGTAAACATATTCAAAACCACCATAGAGTGCCAGATGGGACTTACTGGTAGTGGAACACTTTGTCAGTGAAGCTTTGTCAGTATAGAATAGCTTTGTCAGTGAAGAACTCTGTCCCAGTGCTGAGTTTCTTTGGTTTGATCGCCAAACTTTGAAGTTTAATTTGGAAAGCTGCATTTTGTTGTGATGACAGTGAGTGCAAGTACACGAGTACATTAGTTTAAAAAAGTATGGTTCATATTCTGTACTGACCTTACATCTTACTTCAAGTCCTTAAATTCTTTATAATTTTGAAATATATTATGTCTAGTTGGTAGGTGTTCTTTTTAATTAATGCAGCACCTACTTGTAAAATATATATATAACATTTTTTAGAAAATTTAATCGGTTATGTTTGTTAGTTTATACTAACAAAACAACTACACGTTTTTACCGTGTAAACTACAGTAATCAGTGTTGTTGTTGTTTTTTTTTCAAATGGCGTAATTATATCTGAGCTTGTTTATGGTTTTATATTAAGGAATTTTGTTAAACTTATATTTGTTATATTTAAATTTGTATTTTCACTAGGTCGCTGTGTTACAGTGTGTGTGTGTGTGTATATATATATATAAACA
>JAUZST010060017.1:0-23330 GCA_034779995.1 Parotocinclus haroldoi
TAGAGGTGTGTGTGTGTGTGTGTGTGTGTGAGTGTGCAAGTGTGTGTGTGTGTGTGTGTGTGTGTGTGTGTGTGTGTGTGTGTGTGTGTGTGTGTGTGTGTGCGTGTGAACACGTGAAGCTGAGTGAAGTTGTTCTACACCAAGATGCCAGTTGGACTTACAGAGTTGCTTTCCCAGATTAAGTGATGCTGCTTTGTGCTTGGCTGGAAGTTTTGGCTCCCTGAAGGCTTTGCGTGCAGTCACTCATGAACAGAAATAATCAGTAAACTAGACGTTTTCCAACTATGATGTTCTGTTACTGCGGCAAGTGAGGTTATAATGCGATGCCAATAAGCTTGTGCTTTCAAGAAGAATAATGCTGGTGTCATATAACAGCAGAACTGAATAGAAAAAGGACGATTTGCCTAGTAAATCACTGAAATCTCTTTACTGTTGCTGGTTTGTTAAGTTTATAGATCCACACAATAAAAAGAAGAACACTTCATGCTAATGAGGGCTTTTAAATATAGAGAGACATTTCAAAGGCCTTGAATCACTTAGCGAGTACACAAGTGCACAGACATGAATAATTCAGAGATCACCCAGGCTATGAGAAAATGCAGGGCCAGAAGATTATGAGAGTATATACTATCCTGATTGGTCAGTAGGTATTGTCCAGGTTTATGTACTTGTTCTCATTTGTTTTGTATTTGTCATGTTTATATTAGTGGGTGGCACATATTGGCACAGCACATATTAGCGCGGTCACTTCACAGGTCTAGCATTTCCAGGTCGATCCCAACCAAACTATGTATGGAGTTTGCATGTTCTTCCTTTGTCCTTATGGGTTTACTCCAGGTACTCTGGTTTCCTGCTACACCCCATAGACATGAGTCTTGGACCCTGTGCCACCAGCGAGGCACCGGCATTTCCAGAAATCTGACCAGGATTAAGCAGATTTTAAAAATTGAATGAATGAATATTTATTCATATTAGCAGCTTCAGGGTGGTGGCACCTGTGTGGAGTTTGCGTGTTTTCCCCATGTCCACATAGGTTTAAATTTGTGTGTGTGTGTGTGTGTGTGTGTGTGTGTGTGTGTGTGTGTGTGTGATTGTGTGTGTGTGCTTGTGTTTGTGTACCATATAATGTATTAGCACTCTGGTTTTTTCACTTTGTTTAATAAGCAGTTATTTGTTTAAAAATGTGTTTTTATTTGTTTTGGGTTTTTGTATGTTTTTTTTAATCCATATGTTGACCCAGTGGGTGGCATGGTGACTTGGAGATAGTGCTGTCTCCTCATAGCATCAAGGTCCTGGGTTCAATCTCAAGTAAAGTGGTTTGGGTAATTTCTATGTGGAGCACGCATGGTGTCTGCATGGGTTTACTCTGGTTTTCCTCTCACAGTCCAAAGCCAGGTTAGGCTAATGGGTGTCTCTAAAGTGCCACTATTGTATGAGTATAGGTAAGAGTGTGTAAGTGTGTGCACCTCATGATGAATTAGTGCTTTGTCTAGGCTTGTGTCTTGTGCTCTGTGCTGACAGCTAGGCACTGGCTTTTCCTCAACCCTCACTTGGATTAAACGGTTTGGTAAACGAATTAATGAATGAATGAATAAATGTTGGCCCGTGGGAATAGAGGGAAAGATGTTAAAAAACTTTTGTTTTTGTTTAAACTGAAATTTGGGCAGCACGGTGGCTCAGAGGGTAGCACCACTGCCTCACAGAAAGAAGGGTGGAGCGACCTGTGTTTTTTCTCCTCTGCGGGGGTTAACACTGGGTAATCCGGTTTCTTCCCACACTCCAAAGACATGCGTGCTAGGTTAATTGATGACTCTAAAGTGGCCCTTAGTGTGCTAGTGTGCACTTAGTGACTATGTGCGTGTGTGTGTGTGTGTGTGTGTGTGTGTGTGTGCCCTACGATGGATTGGCACTCTGTCTATGGTTGTTCCTGCTCTTGTGCCCAGAGTCACCGGGTGGGCACCGGACTTGCTGACCCGTGGCCCCGTGTGGATAAAGCAGTTGATAATGGATAGATGCTTGCAATGTTCTGTGAACTTCAGTATAAATGTTCAACGGCAGTGCATATATTAGGTATTTAAAAGTTGTTTGAACCCATCTCTCTAAACTGCCTGAATGGGCCCCATGTGGGTCACAAGGTAAATGGTTACAAGGGAATTGTATTTCATGCCATTTGTTACTTTTCTTGTCGTTTTTTTGTAGAATGATTCAGGTAAGGTTAATCGAGTGTGTTTTTGTGCTGGTTCCTTGGCTCATGTATTTTGTTACCATAATCTTTATGTCCTGCACAGTGCTTAGGTCATCATTGGCGAAATACATGGTACAGTTAACTCTCTTTAATGGCAACCAATTTACGTCTTACGAGCACTATCCATCTTTTAAAAACCAAACCACCTCTATTCAGTGAATATGTAAATGTGTTTTGGCTGAGTTTTTTTCTTGCAAAGTAAGTGACATATAATGTTAGCTCACACATTGTTACAAGAACAATGAAGACATTATCGTAGATGGTACAAATCGCACACCCCCAAAATATAAAGAAAAAAAACAGCTATCCATCTTGAGGCATGTTTTTGTCTATGTGTATATATCTTTCAGTCTCCTTTTGGATTTCATTCTGCATGTTGACAATTTAAGGCTAGGTTTGTTTAGTAGATTTTTGAAAATGGCTACAATGCTTACCTTTGTGGAGAATGTAGCTTTACACAGTCTTTATTTAGTGTTCATGACAGAGAAAATAGCTTTAGTATGTGCTTACTTGAAGCAGGTCTGTCTGCAAGCTTGTGATGGTGTGCCTGATGGATTACAAGTCCATTTTAAACAACCGATAATAGTCAGCGGGGCAATTGGCAAGTCGAGCGATGCTTTGTAGCCATTTGTATTTATATGAAACGGTCACAGAGGAGGCGTAAGAGCTGTCCTAATGGTTTTTATTACCACATAGTCAAACTGTGACAAAGATAGAAGCTAATTGTAATGAGATTTGATTAGATATATCACTGATCAGGTTATATGGGTTATATTAGATTGGGTGGTAGAACATTAGGGGGGATTGCGAGGCTTACAGCAATCATTCAGTTGTTAGTAGCACCAATGGGACCACAGTTTAAGCGAAACTGATGAGCGTATCATTTTCACCATACACTTGGATGTCTCTTCTTGCACATATACAGTGGAACAAGAATCGTGTGTGATAATTCAAAGTCGTTTTGCTTTTTTTGGACACTTTCCTCCAATGTAACAAATTGCCCACTTTAACTAATCTCTTTTTGGCATGAATCACATAGAACGAAGCAAACCATAGCAGCTATTAGGCTGATTTAATGGCCCAAAGGACACAATGGGTTGATATATTGTTCTATCTCTACCAATCAGAATGACAAAAAAGGTATTTGTGGTATAATTTAATTTGAGAGGATTCTTGGTAATTCATTTTGTAAAGTATTAAAGTGCTTTTTGAATCGCTTGGCAAATCCCAGACTAGGTTTATGGGCACATTAATGTCTTTTGTATTAATAATGTCTACATTATATTCACTGCTATTGTCTAAACTGCAAAAGAATGACTCATTTTGAAGCACCTGATGCCACTCCCAGGCTAATTCAGAAATGTTCAAGTGCTGGACCTCAGCCCTAACACTTATAATGAGACAGAGAGACACACACTGCTGTTAAGTCAGATATATCTGCTTCATAGACACTTTCTTACTGTAGGGGTTTGTATTGTTATAAAGGTTTTATTTGTGTCAAGCTAGATTTAGGTTTTCACTTCTGGACAGCATGGTACCTTAATTATTGCATCGCCTAGAGGAAAAGCTCTTTCTGGGCGGTAACTATAAATCACTGATTTCTAACGCTGAATAACTTGAAGGCTAAGCTAGCATTTTTTAACTTTTTTTTGGATTACAGACGCAGTCTGGCAGCTCCTGGAGCTCCCCGGTATAAGCAAGCTGCTGTTCGATGTGGTAGTTCTCGTGGATCTGGGTTCAATCTCTGGGGTGGGCATGCAATGTAAACATCAGGTGGTGTGATTATGAAACCTTGGGATGGACTTGGCTCTGGATCTTCCAGCAATATATTGTTGTATATTTTCTGCCTGGAAGGGGTTAAAACAAGGTTGCGGGGTCAGGGATGGTGCTACCTCCCTCTGATGAGTTTTTGCTTGGTCTTGCTGCATTAAGATCCAGTAAGATTCATAGGAGAAACCATTTTTGACTCATGGGTACTTTAACTTAAACTACTGACCTGAGCTGCAAATTCCATGATTTATGTGCTACCCCAGAGCAGCGATCATTAAAAAAATACCACCGTAATAAAACGGTATAATAAAAATAAAGTTTATGCCATAGATGGGTTAGCTGAAAATGCCTTACCAGCCAAACCTTTCCCACCTGTTCATAATGTATATTATAATTATTACAGTGTTTGAAAGCTGCTCTAAAATACACTGCTCACAAAAATTAGAGAATATTTCAATCAAAATATTTTTTGTGATCATTATATATAACCAATGCGAGAAATCTTGCTTTCTTATATAATTGTTCTTTTTTCTTCACAGGTTCTATGACTTGTGCTTGGAGATTGCCATGCCTCCTGTCTCTCCTTGCCTCCGTATTTCTGTTGCTCTGCTCAGGAGAGAAAACATGTCCCTACAACTGTCGCTGTGATGGTAAAATCGTCCATTGTGACTCAGCATCTTTTATCGATGTCCCCGAGAACATATCTGTAACTTGCCAAGGCTTGTCTCTACGCAACAATGAACTGCACACAATGCTTCCCTACCAATTTGCTCACCTTAACCAGCTCCTCTGGCTGTATCTGGACCACAATCAGATTTCATTTGTGGACAGCCGGGCTTTTCAGGGCATACGGAGGCTAAAGGAACTGGTCTTGAGCAGCAACAGGATATCTCAGCTCCACAATGCTTCTTTCCATGGTATTCCCAATCTACGCAGCTTGGACCTGTCCTACAACAAGCTCCAGGAGCTGCAGCCAGGTCAGTTCCATGGACTCCGCAAGCTGCAGAATTTGCATCTGCGCTCCAATGGGCTCGTAACCATTCCTGTCCGGGCCTTTATAGAATGCAGAAACTTGGAGTTCCTGGACCTGGGATATAATCGCCTCCGTGTCCTCACACGTACAGCATTCTTAGGTCTGTCTCGGCTGATGGAACTGCACCTGGAGCACAATCAGTTCTCTAGGATCAACTTCTTTCTCTTTCCACGCCTCGCCAACCTCCGTGGCTTGTATCTCCAGTGGAATCGTATCCGAGCAGTTAACCAGGGTCTCCCGTGGATTTGGTATACCCTGCAGAAGCTGGATCTATCCGGAAATGAGATCCAGAGCCTGGACCCTGTCGTCTTTCAGTGCTTACCAAATCTTCAGGTTCTTAATTTGGAGTCTAATAAGCTTGCTAATGTCTCACATGAGACTGTATCATCTTGGATGTCCCTGTCAACGATCAGCCTAGCTGGTAACGTGTGGGACTGCGGGCCAGGAATTTGCCCTCTTGTTGCCTGGTTAAAGAATTTTCGTGGAACTAAAGACACAAGCATAATTTGCAGCAGCCCCAAACATCTTCAAGGGGAAAAGGTTATAGAGGCCACAAGAAATTACATAGATTGTGAGGATTTTGAAATCATCCATCAAACGTCTTTTCCACACTACACCTACGAGTCAACTATGGAAACTACAATTGAGCCATCCTTGCCTCCTACATCTACCCCGTTACCCCTTCCTACACCTGCCTCTGAAGCACCCATCCCGCCACTGCTATTCCAGCCTCTTCCTTATCCTACCCTTCCCAACCTCACTGAGACTGACTCTAGAGACACCACTCAACAGACACCCCCACCCTCCAACAGTCTGCTCGTGACCCAATCCCCAGAACAAGAGAACTTATCATTTCACAAGATTATAGTGGGCGGTGTGGCACTTTTCTTTACAACGTCACTCGTCCTGACACTAATCTACGTTTCCTGCAGACGGTATCCTGGTGCCACTAGGTTTTGGCAACAGCGTTCAGTCGTTGGGCGAAAACGTCGGAAAAAGAGCCCCGAGCCTGAACAGAACCTGAGCTCCCAGCTGCAGGAATATTACATGAGCTACAACCCTGCTGCCACACCAGAAGCCATGGATGTACTGGCCAATGGGACTGGTACATGCACCTGTACCATATCCGGCTCCAGGGAATGCGAGGTATGACAATGTCAAAGGCAGCCTAAATCAAATCAAATCAAAGCAAATGAAACGGCTCTGGACAAGAGAGGTAAAGTTCCTCAATGTGCATGTTACCTTTAGTAGCTAGAATAAGCATAAGCACCTTTGACTTCTAATAGGCAACTGAGTAAATGTCCTGTTCCACTTAAAGGCAAGGCAACACAGGTAGAAATGGTGGTTTTAAAGAAAATTTAGCTCATGAGTTCACAATTCGATTTCCTCACAATTATTGACTTCACATTCAATACTCTACGTTTTTAATTTTTGAACTGTAAAAATGCACATTTACCTCTCTTTGTTTTAAAGAAAACACTTCTCTGGAATTAAAGGGAATTCATTTTTTCATCTTATTTTTCATTTTGTTTTCCAATTAGTTAATGATTATTAAATGATTAACTTTCCCCTGTAAACTGTAGCGTAACAACTTCCTTGTAATCAAAATGAACATAAGAGGGCTTTTTATTTAAATTAGGAGCTATTTTCTTATAATTAAAACAAACTAATAATTATATTAATCCAAACTATTAAAACACGTCTGCAAAGAACTCTGCTCAGTAGATTAAATTAAACATGTAGACAAGGGGCAGGTCTAATCAAGAGACTAAAGACATAAAATGAGCCCAGATTCAGGCCTAAACGTAACTACTCAAACCTTTAACGTGTGTCGTTTAACTGCCACCACCAGGGGCAGGAAGTTTGCATGCTGCGTGCCTGCTGTTGCGCTGGCTTTTTCGATTTGGAGAGGCCTAAGCACATTTTCCAAGCTAGGGCCTGCACTGCCACTTCTGATCGGACAGGACATCAGAGTCCTGTTGTGAAAGCTGGCTTGTTGTGCTTAGAAAACTACATTTCAAAGAAGGCTTTGTGGGTTAATGAAACACAATGGTTTACACCTGTAGGGCAGGGTATAAAAGAGTAGACGGTGTCGTTACTCACTACTGAACCTTTTTTTTAGATGGGTAGCCCTGTGGCATTATGGATCTATGTGTGTGAGGAAGATTATCCTGAATAGAAAGAAGGCAAATAATGAATGCTAATGATTCTGAAAGACAGTGAAGGCTACTGAGTTCTAAAGAGAAGACATATGGTGAATGCAAAAATAGTTTACAGGACCAAAGCAGGAGGGAGCAGATGGGGGTGAAATGAAACCAGTTTGGTTGTAATTGAAGATTACAACGATTAAGAAATAAAACAGGGAGAGATTAGAAAGGGAGAGGACTGTGCTTGTCAAACAGAAGAAAGTCATATAATGATTTAAGGCGTGCACTGTAGAACCTTGAAGTTAATACCTGGAGCAAACAAGTAACGTATTTGAGCACAGTCTGAAGGAAAGGAACAACCTAAGTATTTGGAGAAAGGAACATATAACATTTGAAACTTGGGAGATTGGAAGGAATGTGTCAGTTTGAATATGAATGGAGCTAGAGTTCCTCAATGATAAAACCCATACCAACATAAGGCCCAAGGCTTTGGTATATATATATATATATATAAATTTTCTTGCTCGCTTAATTCTGGTCGGGGTCGGAGGATCCAGTACCTATCTGGCAACCCATGGCACAAAGTAGGCACAAACCTAGGCAGATCATCAGGCAAGCCATCATAGTGCATACACTCACACATTATAAGTACTTTAGAGACACCAATTAACCTAACACATCTATGGACTGTTGGAGGAGTACCTATAGTAAAGCCACACATACACAAGGAGAACATGCAAACTCCACATAGTCGGAGTCCAAAGTGGGGATTGAATCAGGGATCTCGGAACAGAGATGCAGCAGAGAAATATAAACAAAGTACTCTTGTATGTGACAACTACAAAATGGCAAAAAACGAACTGTGCACAGTTTCTATAATGTTATGTTTAAAATAGCATTTTAAATCTGATGTTTGGGTGGGTCACTGGCCTAATACACCACAACTCCACAACAGGGTCCCAGGTTCAATTCTTAACACATACAGGCACAGCTGGCTGTATCTGCAACAGGGACCCCTCCCTAGGCGACAGACCTATCCGCAAATAAAATGTGAAAAAAAGCTTTTTTAAAAATAGCTCACAATAAAAGCTTTGACATAATTTAAATATGAGCATAAATGTACCCAAATGTAAGCCCCACTGTTTTTTAGTACAAAATCGTATACGCGAGTGGTTAGGTAAAGTTTCATTGTGGTATCTATCAAACAGAACAGCCTTTTCACTGGTATTGTCTTGCCTTACCTTTACCAATGAGGATTAAGAAGTTTGTCAATAAGACACATTAGACTGAGACCCAGGAGTCAATGGTCACTTAACCAGATTGATTAGTTTGCAGCCTACAGTCACTCACTCTTCTTTTGCACTTCATTATTCTGTTTGTTCTGCTCGCTGGCTTTGAATTGGTAATGCACTATTCATCTAAAAACCCAGAGCACAAAGGTAGAGGTAAACATTTCATCCTCAGTCATAACATTAGCTTATTATGGCTGCCATATTTAGTAGCAATGATTTGTGAACTGATTCATGTTTTGTTTCTTGGGTACACACAATTGTTCGTTCAGGTCTGGCTTACTGTTGTACATGGCTTTATCTCGATTTATCTTAAATGAATAGTATAACACAAGCCGGTATCAATTAATTATCGAAAATCTGCAGAGCAGACTCATGAGGTATTGATGGGCATAAACCATTAGTGAGAATGGAAGACATTGTCCTCCCACCCAGCCGGAATGTGCTGTGGTTAACGTGGAAGATGGTCCAAGTCCTTTAATTGGTTTACGCTCCTGTTTTAGTTGCTTGTGCAGACCCTCCATGTGGCAGCTTGATCAATTAAAATGGAAATGAAGTGATCACCATGTTTAATGGGGGTTCGGTGTAATCCCATGGTGCTTTGCCCATGTTTGTGTCGGTAAGCTGATGGTTTTAAAGGCTACTGGTTTAAAATTGTTGCAAACATTTATTGGAACTTAGCCAAATGGCCAATAACCTCCAGCTTAAATTTGAGGCATGAGGCATTTTTGTTTCCTTTGGTTAAAAAAATGAATATATTCTGTTTGTCTGTGAGCTTTGAATTTAGGTAATGAACAAATTTAAAAACATTTCAGAAAAATCTTAAATAAAATATCAGTTTCATTTATGGAGATCTTTCACAGTATTGGCACGTTACTGTTCATTAAATTGCCCAGACTGCCAGATTTTTTCCTTAAGAACGTGCAGTACTGCATGACTGATTCACCTGTCACCTCATGTATCTAATCCATGGAGATCTAGCTAATGGGCTTACATATTTCAGTAAGCTCAATAAAAGTCGGGTTAAATCAGAAATATGTAGTACTGTATCCACAAACTTTGGAAGATCTCCTGCAGGTACTTTAGTCTCAACCTCCTATGGTATTCCCAAAGGTATAGGAGGTTTTAATATTTGATTAGGCTGATGAAAGCGAGGCATTTCTCAACCTAGCACTGCTGTTTTTTTGTTTTTGTTTTTCATTTCAACATTCTGGTGGTGACCATTCCTGAGGACGCCTTTCAGACACAGTGAGGGCTGGACTGTCATGTAGGAAAACAAACTACACGTTCATAACGACTGTCAGTCTATCATAAACATTTAAATATGGGCACAAATATCTTAGATTTCTCACTATTTGGTAACTATTACATGTAACTTGTCACAGTAACCAGTAGTTATGCCTTCTTGTCCATTGTCATTGTACATCAGAGTTATTGTAAATAAAACGATTAATACACAGGTAATTGTTCAGGACACAAGCAAATACACAAAAACTCCAGATATCCCAGGTTGATGTCAGTCCCAGACTGGATCTGAGTAAATTTGAATATCCTTCTTGTGTCCAGTGGGTTTACTCAGGGTACTTGGTTTTCTTCTGAATAGCAAGTGATGCTGATGCTACAGAAATGGCTTAAAAAAGGACACAGTTGAATATAGGACATTTAACTCGCCAGCGAAATAAGGTCAATACCAGTGGTGTCTGCTGGTCTTTTAAAGAGGGGAAGCTCATCCCTTGTCCTCTTAATGGCCAGCAGAGCTAGGTTGCTTAGACAGCCTTGCCCCATTGTCTTGTGGGTGTGAGACTTAAACCTTTTTAAACAGGAGAATCCTTTTCAACACTTACAAGGATTCAAGGAGGGTTTATTGTCATTATAATCACGTGGTACATGAGGTGGAACGAAATTGAGATCGCACGATCGCACTTACAACAAATAAAAATCTTAATATAAGATATAAAGTAGACAGATGTAGTTACAATTGTTCCACTAACAATAAAAGTTTGTACTGTAACACTGAACAAACGAAACAATATCAAACGAACAAGTAAATGTAAAAATTATGTTAAACTAAAACAAGGAAATACTATGTTTTATTTACAGTGTAAAACACAATGGAAATGGTCAAGTAATTTCCCCAAGCAAATACCAAGAAATGAGTTACACTTTGTCTTTTGACTTCACTTGCAAAATCGGCGATGGGACTGAGCTCCAAATGATGAAGTGACAGTGTAGATCTCAGAATAGCTGTCAATCAAAACAAGATTTAGCCTTTTGACTGATCCTCCAGTCACAACACGGAAGCTCAGCGTCCAGGCCCTAAGCCAGTCGAGGCCCACCCTCAGCTCCGGGAAAAACGTGACATTTATCCAGTGACTGTGAAGTTTTAAGGCAATAAAAAATAAACTGTTCCATGCAGTCTGATTGAAGTAAAAGAACGCTCAGCTTCTACGGGTAAATGCACTGATCATAGACCGTATAAGAAAATGATTGCTTGAATTTCTTCAGTGATTTCCTGTAGCATTGATGCTACAGGAATGTATGGGAAGTTAACATAATCGAGCCGGTCAGTTTGTGATAAGTAGCTGACTCCTTCTTCAAGATGAACGCGTTTGAACTCGTTTTTAATGAGTGATGTTAACTGTACATATCTGAACATTTCATGTTTGACATTTTATTGAAAGTGAGAGTCCCTTGCAGTCTTACAGCTGGTCAATACATTATAAAATGGCAGGTAACCAACCACCATACACACTGGCAAAATTAGTAAAACACTGAAGAGTGTGACGTCTGTCGACTGCGCAGGCGTGCCTTGATTGTGCACACCTGTCCCAGATCAGCGAGGACTACTTATAAGCTTTCTCTGCTACGCCTTATGATTTGGACCTTTGATCCTACCCGCCTGCCGTCTCATTATGTTTTAGCTCTGCTTTACTTTCTGTTTATTATGTTACAATAAACCTGGTATATGTCACATCTGCCTCCACCTTCCTACACCATTCGTGACAAAGAGAAATTAAAATTAATATAACTATATATTGTATATAAATATAAATATATATTAGTGTTGTCAACATTTCTATTTGCCATTGTATTTACCTCAAATGCGCTTTGGTTGAACCCACCCATGCTTCCGTAAATGTCAGAACAGTTTGTTGTGCTGAAATGGCAGCTGAAGCAAAATCTAAGTGTTCTTAGCTCGTCTTAGTAAAGAAAGCAGCAGGAGTTATGTGTGTAAAAATTCAGCTTCGAACCGGATAAGGTCTGAAAGCTAAAAGACACAAACAAGCATGCAGCTTTAGCCCGTTGCTGCGATACATAAGCGTCGCCGACATTTTCTTGGATTGTAAGATTGTATCAGTAGCACTGGATATAAGTGTCTGCTAAATGATTAACTATAAATTCAAGTGACCAATCAAAGAGGCAGTACAGAAACTATATGTTTGTTATTGATCCTTCGGCATCAGTAGCGTAACGCAGTTTATCCCATTCCCTCATTCATCCGCAAGACAGAGATTTTTCTTTTCCGAGATACTTTTTGAATATATTTGGTCCTGGTGAATGCGAAAAACAATCATTAATGTGCGATGGTGCAGATTCCTTTGCGTTGGAACAGTTTCTTCCAACTGCCTACCTGAAATCTTTCACGCACTTCACTTTTGAGACTTTTTATTTGTAATATGAGACAGCTTGCTTCCATATTGCTTTAAACAGATTTTTGAGTGTGACTCATGGTGCATAGGATAAACTATTAAGAGTGAGCAGCTTCCAGACCGGTAACTTTTAGAAAGTACAGGGAGAAACTTTTCCGTACATTTACCATATGTGACAGGTTCTGCTGCTCTGTCAAGGTTTAGCGATGGAGCTCAGCAATGATCGAGTGAGCAGTTACAGTCATTTAAAAATATGAAAAACAATCTGTAGCCCAAGCAAATGCTTTTGTGTGGTCACCTAATGATCTTGGAATGTCTTTACCGTGATTGGAAATACCAAGACGTATAACTATTTGAGAATATTCAAGATTGGAATTGCTCTCCCTTAAAATCAGTTTGATAAGAAGTGACATGTGCTCTCATTTGTCAAAGGGAAGCACAAGTGGGATTTTAGTATCTGACTTTAGATTTGCATCAGCATATTCTCTGTGATTTATTAGAAGCACAGACTGTCAAAACATATTCAGATTTATGGCACTTGGTAGACTCTTTTATCCAGCACGACTTACAGAAGTGCTTAAATAAAACCATGGCGTCTTCCATTTTGGCTGCTCCCCAAAAACCACACGCTACTCTTCTAATGAACTTTCAAAATAAGCGTCTGCCTCTCAATTTATACTGTTATATCTACTTAAATTTGTTTAGACCAAACCTGTCAGAATATACCATAATATCTACAAGTCTATGTAGGTAACATGTGCATACATCAAACAGCAAGACTTGTTAGCTGCTAAGAGACTCCCAGGTTTCCAGGGACTCTAATCATTTTTAATACAGAATGTGAAAGCATATTCTGGCTGCACCCCAAACCACATACTACTCTACTAAATAACATTTCAAAGCATTCTGTTAGAATTCTGAACTGTAGGCAGACTAGATTTTTTTTAAATCAAGTGCCACAAAGTGGGGCCAAGTATAAATCTTAAATTTCTGCATAAGTTTTTGAGTGACCTTATATACACTTTTCACCAGTCACACCTTGCTTGCTGTTTTGTCTTGCCTCCTTTTTGCAATAAGCAGGTCATATAGTACTGCACAAAAGTCTTAGGCCACCATTAGATTTGTCGTTTTAGCAATGGCATAATGACAATAAATGACTGGATTTAGTCACTCCATAATACTGTCATCTACTGATATTTTCACAGTCAAATCTTAACTTTCACCCTGTACACCTTCTAAAAAGGTCTCCTGGATTCTAAACGTTTATAAAGACGATTCCTGTTCTAACTTCTTCAGACAGGGTGAATTTGGGATTAAAGCTGTTAAAGCTGCCAGGTGCAAACAATGTCATATCTAATCAAATGGTGGCCTCGGACTTTTTCACAGTACTGTACATCATGGAATATGACTTGTTCATTAAAACAATGAATGAATAAATAAATTAATTACAACTCATAATCAGCATAACAATGTTACTGAATCGGAATTTCCTGTGCAGTCTTGTCACCTAAACCACATCAAACATTTATAGGGCACTTCAAGATGAGGAAAGCCAAGCATTCAGTAACATCACAGGATGTTTTTTTTTTTTTGGGAATAATGTCAGACCTGCGCTGCGATAACATGGATCATCAGATTTTAGAAGTCCCTGCCAGCTCAGGTGCACGCTGTCATTCTGACCAAAAGGGGAACATACTTGTTTACAAATTTGCTGGGATTTATAGTGTGTGATGACAAACAATAGTACATAATTCGAGAAAAATACAAAATAGAAGAAAAATGTGCATGTTTAATGATGCACATTAGGCTCATGCAGATGGATACCTGCGGGGTGTATAGTTTAAAAAAAGGGGTGTTCGATTAAAAAACTGTGATTGCATTTGGGCGTGCCAAAAGCCATAGTGTACCTGAATATCTGAATATGCACCATATTGAAGTGTACAATCATACAAAAAAATCATCATCGGAAATGTGGCTGAAAGATGAAACCGATCAACAGGAGCCTGGACTATAGATGGCTTGTGAATAAAAATCGTTTCACTTCCAGGCAAGAACTGTTTCTAGAAGTCAATACAGGTCATTTTACAGCCCATTTCCGAAAGTACATACTATGAGCATATGGAGCAGAGTGGCACGCAAGAAGCCTTGGCTCACTCCTGCTTACAAAATTGCTTATTTATAGTGAGAATGATAATAATAATAATTCACAGTTAAGATGGAAATTTCTTTCCCTCCAAATGTTGCTAACCCTAATTTAGAGCACAACTGATGCACATGTTGCTCATCTAATAAAGCACAGTTTTAAGACTTTATGGTTGCTGTCATGAACCCATTGATATATAATACAATTTCTTGCAGTCAAGACCACATGGTGTAGGATGAGTAATGGCTTCCTGCTGTTAGAAAGACAGTGACAGCAGATAAACCCTTTTCGAATCTCTGGGTAACGTCTTGCATCATGTCTGACCATGAAGCTTGTGTGGTTGATGAAAACTGAGTTTGTGGTCTGTCGCATCACCTCAGTCACTCTCTTTTTGTGTTTGCAGTACAGACAGTATCAAGGGAGAAGTTGTGTTTAAATAAAATAAATGTGACATCTGGAAATCTTTCTAAATTCAGGCAATTGAGGTGTTCTGAAGCGACAAAGTGACATGACAGGAACACATTGACTGACAATCAAATGTCAGCTTGGGCCATTGCCTCTGTATCCACCCCTGGATCCACCTTTGTTCTGAAGCACTACATAATACACAATACACACCAATCATATCGTTGATAAAGAAACTCATTTATTTGGAAATAACTATATCTCATATATTTTTGTACTATTCTCTCACTCTACCATTTGGACCCCAAATTACATAATCCATTAATTTAATAACTTAAAATAATCCATTACTTAATAACTTTTTCTGTAACACTGTGCAGCACTTACCAGTAAAGCTTACTGATACTTCATTTGAAATACATCTTGGGATAAATTAAACATTTGCCATGATACCATTGCCAATACAACAAAACAACAGTGACCTAATATTTCTGCACAGTACTGTATATGAATGTGATTGGCCCCAAATGTAACTATTGGGAACTGTTTCAGACCAAGCAAAACTGGTCAGCTTCTCATAGACTGGTCACTTATGCAAAGCAAAACCCTTGAATCACTCTGATGGACCTGAAGGAAACAATGATATATACGTCCACTGCACAATCATGATCCGCATGCAAAACTCAGTCAGCTGCCATCTCAGCACCAAAGCCAATGTCTGATGTAAACAACACAACACTTAAAGGCTTTCTTGGATCAATTGATGTGATCCGGTCAAACCACAATGACAAAGTTTGTTTGAAATGATCTCTAAAGTGCCCAAACGTGAATATAATTATGTTCTGTGCATGCTGTGTAAGCAAGATGACTCAGGAATATGTCTGAACTGAAAGCATTGTGCAAGAACTCATCAAAAACAAGATTCATTTGGGAGGCTGTGACTTACATTTACAGAATTTAACAGATGTCCTTACCCAGCGTGACTTTAAGACATCAGTAACATAATCTATTCCTAATATTTTATAAATCCTAAAATCAGGAATCTAAACATGAATACACTTCTGAAACTGTAAAGGATTGTGAAGAGCGAAAGAGAAGAGTGGGGGTGGGGGGATAGTCGAGGTAAGTGTGGAATAAATGGGTCTTCAAACGGAGTTTGAAGATAGCCAGAGACTCAGCTGTTCCAATATTGAGGGGAAGTTCATTCCACCACTTAGGAGCCAAAACAGAGAAGAGTCTAGATGAATGCCTTTCTCGTTCCCTGAGAGACGGGGGAACCAGTCGAGTAATACTAGAGGACCAGGGTGTATGAGGTGTAGCGTGGGGCATGGTAATTGCTGCAAGGTAGGAAGGGTGCAGGCCCATTTTTAGCTTTGTAAGCAAGCATCAGAGTTTTAAATGTGATGTGAGCAGCTACAGGGAGCCAGTGGAGAGATTGGAGCAGTGGTGTAGTGTGTGGAAACTTGGGAACACTGAACACAAGTCTTGCAGCTGGATTCTGGATGAGCTGTGATGACAAGGGACTGAACGAGAATCTGCATGGCCTCTGTGGAAAGAAATGGACGGATCCTTCTGATGTTGTGAAGAAGGAAAGGACACGAGCGAGTGACTTTAGCAATGTGGGAAGAAAAGGACAGTTGGTTGTCCATGGATGGTTGGTTGTCCATGGTCACCCTCCTACTGTATGGGGATTTTTCAAAGAGTGACTGAAAGCAAACTGCCCATTGTGATTTTTCTTTTATTTCTCCCAATAGCATAATATCAGGAAATAAATTGCAGCAGTACTTTAAGATTTGCAGAAACAGTTAATAATAGCATTTCATTTATATTATATTTATAAAATGTATGTTATATTATATCATACTATATTTATAGCATGTCATTTAGATTAGAATGTCAATAACTGTTACTGCATTTTGTTATTTTTAAGGTTTGAATGCAACTTTATAATGCAATATGAAAGAAACTAAAATGTGAAATAGAGTAATTCATTCTAAAATAACAAAAATACATCATTATGGTTCCAATATAACAAATTATAATCATTATTATTATGCTCAAACATTTTCATATGCACATTTTGTATTAAAGTAGTAATAGGAATCTTAAAGTCAGCAGGCTGCTCTCAGGCGCTTGTGATGAATATGCATTTTGGCTAGTTTGCATTCTGCTTCCGTGTGTTTAATCCACGTGCACTTTTAATGCGCACGTCATCAGATTCCCCCCTTCTGAATGCATTAATGAATCACCTTTAGGAGATTATCACAGAAGTGTGCTTTAAACATGGAAAACTGCACACTTGAGTATTACAAAAAGCAGCCTAAAAAGTATTACAAAGTAGCCTAATGAGAGTCAAGAAATGTCTTAAACATACTTTGTTTAATTCCTTACCATATGGGTTTTTAATTAAACTGCTTAAACCCAGGTACAAAGAGTACTAACACTCTTAGCCGAGCAGTCTGTAAACTTGTACTGTTAAATATTCCCATTTTATTCACTTAAGACTATATGCTACACATTATTTTAACACATTACTCTCAATATGCTTGTTTCTTTCTTTACTTGATTACATGATGACTTTTAAGTGCTTTATCCAATTGTCTGGTCTCACCCAGAGAAGGGTGGTTTCCACATTTAGTCTGGTTCCACTGAATAGCCCATCTTATGCATCTCATGGCTTTTCCCTTGACACTGTTGCCATCCGGCTGTTCCTTGGATTCCTGGACTCAAGTCTCAGTTAAGATGCTGTGTAGCAATATCTATTGAAAATTTAATTATGTTTGCACCTCATTAAGTTGCCAATTAAAAAGGTTCCTAATTCCTTTTTGTATTTGCAAGGTTATATTTGTCAACAAAAATAAACTCACAAAGTTGGTGAATGTAATGATAATATATTTAAGTTCTTACAACAATGGAGTGAAATGATATGTTTACTGGGAGAAGCTGTAATTAGGCTCTTGTACCCTATAAGGCTGCCACTAGCCTGGATACAAAATGAGATATGTCTGGACACGAAGGTAAACAGGTCTCATATGGTGTAGCTGGACCTGTAGATCCTGTACACTCGTAAGTTGCTGAAGCTGCCATCCCAGCTGGTCCCATAAATGCATCTCATTCATGACATCACTGTAAACAAAGGTGACAGTGGCTAGCTGTCAATGGCAGGATACACAATGGCTACGGTGACAGCAAATTTCCTTCTGCTGCTCATCTGGAAATGATTCAGGCAGGATGTATAGTGAAGATCCCACCTGTGTCTGGATGGTAAACAATGACTGTGGGAGCTGCTCAATCTACTGGTAATTTGTTTGGGGTGCCCAGAGCCTATTCTCCATGTGTGCATGCCCTCACACAACTGCTGCTCCCAACACCTCGTAACAGCTAGGTCAGAACAATATTTTGTCAGGGCAATTTTTCTGAAACATCTATCCTCCTTTTCTCAGTCCAGTGAGAAATAGATAGATGGGGATAGATGTCCCTCATCTCAAAGCTTCAACTGGGCAAAATTAATTTGAGTAAACCACTGAGTCTTTTTAACAGGCAATGCCCAGTGTCTAATCAGACCACACTTATAATAATTTTCATATCTGCCAGAGACACAACTGCAATGCTGACATTTAAATCTGGTTTACACTTCTGTAAGTTTATACTTATTGTTTTACGCAGACACTGTTGTCCAAAGCAAGCTGAAATTGAGCTGAGCAGTTGGGACAAAGGGACGTGCCGAAGGGCAGAACAGTTCACAACCTTTTTATTATTGGTCTGGAGCCTTGTGGTCCAAAGAGTCACTTTTTGTCTGAGAAGCAAGCTTTTCTGCATTTCTGTGTGGAGTTTGGTATGATCCCCATATATAGATACCAGCAAATTATAAAGTATGTCTCCATCTTCTTTATCACCTTTTCACCCACTATTGCAAGGTCCTCTTTTGAAGAATGACCCACCAGCCCTTCCCAAACCATTCTGGATTGAAAACTGTTTGGGAAGGGAAATGTAGCTGAACAGTAACTGATCAGAGCCGTGGTTGTGCTATTCTGAACCTAATTTGTAATTGGATCATAAATCATATTTAGCTAGCCCATGAAAGTTTGTTAACATTTCACACAGTGTTGTTTTTGACCATGTGCATCCCTTCATGGCCATTGATTCATCTAATAAAAGCAAGAAACTCGCTCGATAATACGCATTCTCATTTCAGCTGGCTTCCAAGAACGGTTGTCACAAGACTCACTTGTTTACTGTGGCCCTCTAAAATTATGGGTGTGAAAGTCCATTTTATCCCCGAATGCTGAGCAGGAGTACAGGACATGTCACTCAAATTCACTACAGGCGCTCGTACTGCCATACAAAATTTCCAAAAGCTTGAACGCCTTCAGTAAGCATCTGTCTGAAAAGCGTTCAAGCTTTTAGACCTACCTGAGTCACTGTTAAATCTCTTAATATCACCATTTAATGTATAACAGGCTTATTTTCGGTCTCACTTTGTGCCCCTTGGCTGAATGGCAAAGCAGAGCACTAAAGCTGTGTCCCTCTGAATTCTGTGCGTTCCCCAGTACAATAAGTAGTTTAGAAACACCCCAGTTTCAAGAGCAAGTCAGTGAACAGTATGTTTTTCCCGTTTATCAATCTGAAACCAAAGCACTCAGAGATGTGATAAAACCAGACATTTAGGGCGTGAATGTGCAGCTGACAAATCTGTAGCATTTACGTGATGCAGTCATGCCAAGATGGACCGAAGGGCAGTTCATAAAACCAATCTGGAATGAACAGAGCTAGAGAAACTACCTTTTGAACAGTTATGGGTTTTGCAGCTGAAAAAATAAATAAGAAAAAGATGAGGGTTTTTATTGAGCTGCTCTTTTAATAAACTGCAAGTATGACTAACCGGTATCATGGATGTTTCACACCATTAACTATAAACCTTTAAAAATGGCATGTTGTTCTTATTGCTGTGTTATTACTGGCACACAAAGCACTGCAGGGTGTGTTGTTATCAAATAATCAACTTCTAGGTGGCGACACATCACCAAACTCTGTGCTTGATTGATTACGTATCATTTTAGCCATCCGCTTGCTTGAAGGGTGTGCCACAACAAATTTGGCCCCCTGACAGGCTAAAGCACTCAGTTCAATGCCCCATGGGTAATGTCAAGTTTTTCATTTTCACTCTGCAGCTTTCTCAAAACCATTCGCATCACCACATCTCCATCTCTTTATTCTATCCCTGAGCAATATTACGTGCACCCAGCAATTGAATGTAGAATAGAATTGCCCACTATTTCCTTAAATGGCCGGTCATATGCAGACACACACTGGGCCTCTGTATGAGCAGCCAGTGGGACTTAATAACCCCACCCTCCCTGTGTAATTTCTCCCTTAGCCGTGTCTTGCACCAGAAGTCTGATTAAGCTGTGTATTAAAAGCTGCAGGTAGCAACTCATCAGCTTCAGATAACCGAACCCCAGGATGTCTGCATTGAATGAAGGAAGAAAGAGACTGAGATTGGAAACAGTTTGAATCTGATCAACCGCTGGGATGAACGAACTAGAGAAGGACTGAGATGAATTTCACTTTTCACTTTAGTTTCTAACATTTTAGCATTGGAAGGAATTATAAAAAGTCTGTCAGAAACATAGATCTAGTTTTTACACTTGCAGGTTCTTTCATTTTCAAAAGAATTCTTAACTTAGAAAATTCTTAATTCCAATTAGTGCTGGGTGGCATGACCAAAAGTTTTATTGACTTTTTTTCCATATTCAATGGATTGCAGTATATCGTGTTATTTATCTCTTTATTTCATTATCTATCTGGGGACATGACTGGGTTTTTATAGAGGTTTGTAGCTTTTCTTTGTACGATAAGCTTTGGATTATAAAACATTTTTATTGTATAAACTGCAACATAATCAAAGCAGAACAGAAAGGATATGCCTTGCCTGAAATTTTACTACAAATCCAGGGTTTGAATCATTTCTCTGGATCATCGTCTCTCTTCCAGCTATGCCTGAGCCTTTGGCTTCACTGTTTCACCAGTACTCCTTATAGGGCTGTCACAATTATTACATAATCGTCTAACTATTATTTTAAATCAACACAATTAGTTGAAAATATCGCAAGTATGTAGGGCTACAGTCATTTTCCATTGGTAGATTTCTGAAACAAGCAGAATGTGTATTGAGTGTTTAATGTCTACACTGAGGCAACCAAGTTTGAATAAAAGAGAGCAAGAAATGCATGCATTGTGACTTAATGGGGTTATCGAATCATAAAACTTTATAACCTCCACCAAACTGTGCTAAGGCAGCAGTGTTACCGGGTATTTGAACAGCACAGGTAAACATGTTTATTGCAGTATGCGATGGAAAATCTTCAGAGTTGGTTCAGATCTGATCTTCTGGGACTTTTTTCAGGCTGAGAGCAGCACATCTGAAACTCACTGTGCTTTGTGCTGATTCTATGCTCTATCAGCCCACCAGCTGAGATCCCATAGGTGAATGCATTTAGACCCTAAACCATTTAGACTTAATAGCAAGTAGTAACTTTAGTTCTGGAGCTTTCTGGTGGCCTGTGGAAAGATAAGTGCTGGACGGAGACGATCTGGCAGTAATGTTAAATGGGCTGTGTTTATGTGATGGATGCCCAGCTAGGATTTCCAGTCTTAAGATTACTGTATGGAGAGAGTCTTGTTCTGGAAAAAGATTGGGATTGTAAATACTCGTTTTCATCAGTGGTATAGGTTTCAGTTTAAATTTGGGGCCACACTGCTCACACCATCCAACCTAACATATCACATAAGTACATTTACATTTACGGCATTTAGCAGACACACTTAACCAGAGCGACTTACAACTCATACAGTCTTACAATCCAACCAATGGTGCGTTTAGGGTCTTGATTAAGGACCCAATTGTGGCATCTTGGCAGATGTGGGATTTGAACTCTAGACCATTACGTTCAGAGTCTAGTAACTTAACATCTAGGCTACTATACTCCCATGTATAGTGATTTTAAACACAGGAAATGCAACACAAGCACTGACAAAAATGCGTATTTAAGATGCCAAACGTCGTACCTTGATTATGCATATATATTTATTATGATTATGTTTTAAACATATTTGAACTGATCTTCAAAACTAGCAAGCTATCACTACCAAACTAAACTACACAATTTGTCTTCCATTTTTATTCTAGGCATTGGCAAGATATGTCTGCAGCATCTCACACTATTACAGATAGCGTGTTCAGATAGCACCTCGCTTTCAAATGTTTAAAACATTTGAGCTAACAGGTATGCTAAAGGAACACGGACTGCATTTCCAAAACATGCATGAGAGTGCAAAGACATGCAAACCCAAAGCGCTTTATTTACACACTGCACACAGCCCATATAGACACAAGTTTTGTATCTGTAAGATTTTTAAACAGTCTCTCTTACAGCTCCTGTGCCAGACAGAGCTGACTGTTTATACTTATAGCTGGCAGTGATTAGGAGAGGGGAACCCAGCATGAACTGATGGGTAAACCAGCAGCTTTCTCCTTCCACACTACCCAACCATAACTTGTTTAAAAACACAAACAACCAAAAACATTTTAAAATATGATTATTGTTAATATTGCTAATAATAACACCACCAACAACAACAACAATAATAATAATAATAATAACGATAATAATGACAAATATGTTTTTGTTATTTTGTATTATTATATTATTATTTTGTATTATTATTATTCCTATTTTCTTCTTATTGTTATTATTATTATCATTATTATTATTATGGCCAGATCTACTTAAGAGAAAACGTCACACTGTTAAAATTCCGAATCATGCTATGAGCAGGAATTATTGCCAGGAACATTTTACCCATTAAAAAAGGATTTCGTTTAGGAGTCCGTTTTCTGCGTCATCTGAATTCCACAGATAAGCTCCATGACCCTGATCAGCAAAAGAGGAGTCCAGAAATGTGGGAGAGAAAACAATTTAAAACTAACACGCTCAAGTGGTGCAGTGGTGCAACGCATTAGCCTACAACTGCTGTGTCCTGGGTTCGAATCACGTTGAGGACTTTCAGCCAAATCGGCATCACACAGACACAGTTGGTCTTTTTATGAGCAGAGGCAATAATAGCATCATTCTTACCAAAAATATCAGTTGCCTATGAGCACACCCATTAAAAGATGCTCTGCTGTTCTCATTATAACTCGAAGAAATACCACATCTCACCTCAGCACTCAAATCCTCTGCAAATGGGTAAATTATTGAAGGACGCAGCTCCGGAGAAGCAGATATGAAGCATGCATTTTTTTTACCCTGCAGACAACTGAGTGCATGTTGTACTCGTGGAGCCTGCCTGGTAAAAATATATATATTCTCCACACCCAAGGGACAAGAGCTTTTTTTTTTCTTTCTAATGCTTCGTTCTTCTTTCAACCATCATCCCTGTGTCAGGTGAGTTAAAATGGATGGGAGCTGGTAGGAACATGTCTTCTCATGGCATTACAGAGCTTAGGTTCAAAAGCATAGAAGATCTGTGAAGTTTCTGCTCAGACCATTCACTCCGTTTTTCTTCTTTCATTCTGTCACCTTGTCTGTTTGATCGATAAATGAAACTCTTCTCTTAATGAAAGATTATATTGTCTTATTAATGAA
>JAUZST010060028.1:0-23329 GCA_034779995.1 Parotocinclus haroldoi
GTAGACATTAACTCCCGTTCCCACCCAATTGTTTCCTATTTGTTTTGTCGTGCATTTTCTGTTTTCAACACATATTGACACCTTGATGTTTTCCTTGGATTACCTGTATGTTTCCCTTTTACAACCTTCCCATTTTGTTTGTATTTAGTCCAGATTCTAGACACAGACTGGGATCAACCAGCATCTTTTGCAACATTTACCTTCTTGAAGAAGTTTGATAATACATTCTTTTGTTCCTACTGACTCTTGTCTGTTGATCTCTTGTGTTGGAGCCATGATTCGTGTGATTCATGATTCAACTTTGTGCAGCAGCTCTCCAAGGCCTGAGCACTATAATTAGCAGATTACTAATTAGCAGATTTAATTGATGTAGGTGTTTTTTTTCCAACTGCAAATTGCAGAGTGACTCCATAATATTATCCTCCGAATTTTAGAATTTCAATTCCATATTTTATTTCTACATTTGATCCAAAAACACAATTGTAGCTGACTACAACAATCATATTTATTCCTTTGTTATTGTTTTCTTAATGCCAAAAGGTTTGAATTTTGAAAAAAAAGTCTCTGTGATAAACATTTTTCTACAAAATTTCCTCCAAGAGTGGTGATTCCATATTTTTTGCCAGGGGTTGTACTACTGACACCAAGTAAACAACAACATTCTGTTTGCCTCTGCCAGGTGCCAGAGATGCAGACTAACCTACTGCATTGAAATCCTACCACAGCTTTTAATTTTGCACTTTATTTCACTTACAATTACAATGAAATGTACATGCATGTCCATATATTTAAAAGTCTGTCTAATATTCATTTAGTGGACTTCTCATAGGATTAACTATTCTAATATATACAATACACTGTATGTAAAGTTGTAAAGTTAATCCAGATTTAAGTTAATTCAAAATGAAAAGTTACTAGCAGAATTACTTACCCAATCCCTCAGACTCAAACAAGCAGGTCTCCCCAATGCCCACTTCTCGACACCATGATAGGAAGTTGGCAGTGTTATCACGGGCAAAGAAAGAACCAGATGGTGCACTAGCTCTACACGGTATTCTCCGATTGGGGATTGTCTGAAAGTAAACAATAGCATTAGCCTTGAGTTTGTATTAAAGTCTCATAACAGAAGAAACATGATTGGTTTGGTAGGGAAAATCTACTTTGCTGCAGAATACTCAAAACATTAATAGCAGCATCAACATTTATGCAGAATTTTGTTCATTTATGGTATTAAATCTGTCTACATATGCAGACTAACCCACATGTTTCATGTGCTAGCCAAATCATTTTCAGCTGGCTCCTGTTAAAAATCATCAGAAACACCAGAAATCCCAGAAATCCCCTTTCTTACCTCTCAAGTTAGACATACTTCTCTCTCACCTCTTTCTCAATTTTCTTTCCCCTGTTTCCACTCTCTATCTATCTTCACAGACATTAGCTGCATGTATGTATTATATATCAGACTCTAACCCTGCAGCTCCAGCACTCCATCCAAGGTTCAGATTGCCAATCGATGTTTCCTGTCTTTCCTGTCATCACCACCCTCTGTTTACATAGTCTGAGATCCTAACCATCTCTTACTCACTGATCAGCATTGGACATAACAAATACAGCTGGATCAACTTCATAAAAAGCAGGATTTTCAAGAATGAGTGATACATTGTCATCTAGCACATGCATACTCAGCCACAATGAAATTTAAAAATAAAGTTGAATTGGATTAGTGCAGCCTATGCTTCAATACAGGATATGTGTGTCTGAGTCTGAAAAACAGTGATGTCATGCTGGAAGAATGTAGTCTACAGATCAGATTTTTCTCTGGCTTTTCCAGAAGTCATTCACGTTCCCCAACAGACTCCAGTAACTGCATCAGCTTTCGCGTCTAGTTCACTATTTAAAAGTTAATTGTCATTACAGTGTTTAAGACCTTCTGGGATCACTAAATGGTTTCATGTCGAGCCCCACTACAGAATGGATTGCAGTTAAACCCTTTTAGAAAGTAAACTACTCAAAATTATATTCATTTAAGAATAAGTATTGCTGCTACTTCAGTTAGTTATGATTCTAACTTGACCTGTTATCAATTCAAATAACAATTTCTGATAGAGTGTATCTAAATAAACATTGCTACTTCAATTGTAGGACTAAAGAGATGGTGGCTCAGTGGGTACTTGCCCTACAGCAAGAAGGTCCTAGTACTCTGGTTTCCTCCCACAGTCCAAAGACATGCTGGCTAGAGTAATTGGTGTCTCTAAAGTGTCTCGAGCATGTCTGTGAAAGTGTGAGTGTATATGCTCTATGAAGGGTTGCCACTGTCCAGAATGAGAGTTAATGGATTAACAAATGGACTAAGTGTACTAAGACTACTACTTAGTGTCCTGCCCTATAATCACGGATGGAAATGGGGCATAGTCGTAAGTAAAATGTGTGTTATAATTTTATGATGAAAATGTCTAACTTTAATATGTTTAATATGTAATTCGTTTACTAAAAAGGAACACTCCTATTCCCAAGACTTTGCATAGCCCATTCATTATACGTACTGCTCACAAAAATATGAAAATATCAGATAATGAAATATACCTCAATTTATGTGAGCAGTGTAGTTACTACATTAGCTAAGAGGTTTCTGTCAACATATAAGCCTATGGCCAATTTACTTGCCAGAGGTTTATTTAAACATGCAAATTATAGCCTTTGCACAGACTCATCAGCGGTTACTTTACACAAAAAAGTGTCTTGAACAGTTAATCAAAGAATTTTGTTTGTGTCATTCAGAATCCTTTGGTCCATCAAGAATATTACAAATTCCAAAGGAAAATGACAAGACATCTGTCTGTGAATGGAATCATAAGACAATGTGACGCATGCGGCAAGACAACATCCTTAAGCACACACTGTTGTTGCTACTGCGACATTAAATTAATAAATTAACAAACAGCCAAAATCTGAACTTAGACTCTGGATATTTTAAAGCTTGTTGACTGAAAATTCTCTTCGCATTGTCTATAGATACAATTTATGTAATGACTTAAATGAATGGCCCTAACTAGAACCAGAAGGTCCAGGTTTCAAATCCAGCCTCTTCCAGTCTTTCCCTGTCAAGTTCTTGAGCAAGTCCTTAACCCAGCATTATACATTATATGTGTATTTGATTTTATTTTGATGATTTGAATAATGTAGTAAAGCTACGGTGCTACAAAGCAACAATGTATTAAACAACTGGGAGGTCAAAATTCAATTAGGTGAATTGAAAATCCAATCAAATGACTTGCACATACTTATACTTTATCAATGACATTTAGTGGTGTCTAAAATGTATTAATTTTGTATTTAATATTTTATTTTGTTTTAGACTTTCATTGCATTGCTGGTCTACTTTGGTAACAATAAAATTACAAAGCTAATCAAGAAATCTGCAACTGAAAAAAAGTCTATAACAAATTATGCAGAAACTTTGGTAACATGCTTTTCATCATGTTATTCGGTTGGCTCATCTTGCTGTACCATACACATGTGACTATCTAAACCCAGCTACTCTCGCTTGTAAATTTGGTTTCTCACTCTGCTGTGGTATTTATGATCAATAGACTCCAGTATTCCATCTCAATTCTCTTTCATGGTGTCCCTCCGGAGGAATGGCCTTAGAAATTTCTCACACATATGCTGTGCTCATTCTCTCTATCTCTCTTGCTCTCCTCCGCCCCTTCATTTCTCTCTGTGTTTGAGATGAGCCAACTGAGAAAGTGCAATCTGCCAAACACATTTACACACTATACATACAGTACCTATGATCATTAAGATAATATATAATGTCCAGCCCAGTCAAAACAACAAAAAAATACATTATACAACTCTTAAGTCTTAGGTCCTAATTTACTATGTTTCTGTGTGAGTAACAGCACAAGCAAAACTAGTGCATAGCACTTTCAACACACCCATTAACAACACACAATCTATTTGTCTGTATGATCCCAAACTAGAATCTTTTTATGGATCACAATAGGCTAAACACAATTTTAATATATGAATAATAAAAAAGCAAGACAACTCAGATTAAATGTACTGTTAGAACTAAATGTTGTGCCACCCAGTGTGTTAAAATATAAACCTCATGCATTAAATGTCTACTTCAGGACTGTTTTTCTATGCATAAGGTTTGCATGTATTTTTATTATATTGACTAATTGAATAGTTCATTATATTGGCTATTGAAATATAACTTCAGTGTCAACTTCTTTACTAATGAGACATTCATTACATTGTTTTATTTCACATATCTTGATTTGTTCTTTTGGAACACTGCAATCTAGCATTAATCTAACATTCTAGCATGAATGCTATTCCTCCCTTTTTTAGAAATAAGCTTTCTCTCTGAGCTTTGCATAGTCTGCTGTATAGAGTTAGTCACAAATAATGGTGATTATGTTAATAAAGTTAAAATATAACATATAAAATAAATCTCTGGATAAAACCTTAGAAACAAGTGTAAACTTATATAGCATGGTGACCTGCACACGGTTGTTTCCCTGTCAAACTATTCTTAAGGGGATCTATTAGCCAAACTTCAGGGAGCCATAACCAGCAAAAAAGGTCCTTTGTGGAGTTCCAGGAGAAAATGGGCTTCAGCCAACAAAAGCAGAAATATTTCCTTAATTTACCACCAAAACTCTACCACCCTTAATGCTTTTACCATCTGGAGGAATGTTAACGACTCCTTGATATCATTAGATGGCTCTGTATAAATCAGCACACTCAGCATTTTTCCACATTCACCGTCCTACAATGCAGACTTTTGGGAGGAGCTGGCAAACAGCCACAACTCCACACAAAAGTCTTTATGTGAGAAATCAGAATACAAATTTTCCTGACACGCAGCGTCCAAATTCTTCTGTTACATATCTCTTGTCAACAACCTGAAACTGATCTGCCTAGTGAAAAGCACGGAGACAAGCTAACTGCAATCATCTAAGACACACAAGTCCAAAAATATTAAATGCTGGATTACTGACAAACCCCATCAGTGCACTCATGACCTATTGCAATTCTGTAAATGATCATACACTGTAATGCAGTAAGCATGAATATGTAAGGTCACAATTCTGCTCCAGTTTACACATGTAGGCCAGTGAATCGCAAACACAGTTATACAAAGGCATGCAGAAAATCACAACTTATGTGTGTAAGAAAAAGTACCACGTAAGGTTTAGATGGGAAGACATGAAAAGTACACTGTTCCATTGTTACATTACCCCTACTAGTGCAGTAACCTTCTCTCAAGGGACCAAGGGAATTCTACATACTTAACTATGACAATAAAAATGCTGATGTCATTTGCCTAGTAAGCCAATGTTTTGTCTTTGTTTCAGGTTCCCCTGGAGCTGAAAATAGGGAATATGAATAGTAACCAAAGAGGTATGCAGCGTTGTGATCTGGTATGTGGAGATCAAGGACTGTGCAGGCATCAGATATTATGAATATTTTCTATTTTCTTATTTTTATTAACCCTGCAAAGCTACCACAAAACTACTTACATACTTCATAAGCAGCACAGAAAAGTGCATACTGACCTATAGAGAGTTCAGTAAAGTAACATGAAAACTAAATGACAGATCTTTACTCTGATGTACTAAAGTAAATAGCAGTAAGTGATAGAGAAAAGGTACCTTGCCCAGTAGTGACATTTCTCCACAGTTCTGCCTAAATTTCTCCTGCAAAGTCTCAGCCAGCTGACACAACAGGAAGCCATTATCTAACCGGTCCATGAAACTTTCTGCTGTGATTTCAACACCTGAAATAAACAGAAGGATTGCAAGTAAGGGGCAGAAAAAAAACATACGGCATTTGGAAATAGAAAATCATAAACTAGTACTTCAAATAAACACATTCCCTCAGATATAAATCTCTATATAAATACTCTATAAATACTTTCAAAGCAGGAGCTTTTAATAGCCAGACCCCTTCTAGTGACAAAATTTGTGGACCTTATAATCACAGCACACACAATAATTTTTATACTCTTCAATCTAAATTCCCAAATCCCAAAGAAACCAAACATTGTTGTAAAAGAATACAAACATTTTTATAGCACCAGTCTGATTCAAATTGACATTTTTTTTGTATTTGCCTTTGTGACCAACTTTAAAAGCAGTTGATAGTGATCTCCACCACCATCGTCTCATTAAACCCGATGCCTTTTGGACCCTAGTGAGGGTCCTGCAACCCATGGCAAATTAAATGCAGAAATTTAGTAATAAGCACTTGTTACAGTAAGGAGCAGGGAGCACATACAGCAGTGACGATGCATGAAGAGGAAACAGCTGATCGTTTTTTGCATAGTAGCCTAGATAACACACACACTCTCGCACACACTTGCAGATACTATGCTCATCAACATGTGGCTGCTGGTTTTGACTGGCTTCCAGCCGACCATTCTTTCTCAGTTAGATCATTCTGAAATACGAGGTGGTGGCAGGGGGTTTTGGGCAGCCTGTGGAAAGAGAATATTTTTTCATCACTTTTTTTCTAAAATAGAGGTTATTGGTAGAGGGGGGTTCAATATTTTAATGAGTTCCAAATGTGGTAATCAAGGCCAGCAGAGCAGAGATTGAGAGTTTATGAAATCCCCTCAGCTCTTGTCCCCACTCTACATTTTTTCTATACTTTGAAGCAAAAATAAACTCCATACCATGCCACAAAGAGCTCAGAGGACTACTCTCAGTGTTTTATCAGTTGGGACAGTACAGGCATCAAAAACTATACAGAAGTTGCAATAAGTCAAGATTGTAAGTGACCCACGGGTTTTATGTTGAACATCACTGCCTTATCACATAAACAATCAAAACGCTTTGATGATGTATGGTAAACCAGTACTCATTCAGAACAATATTCAGCCAATGAATGTGTAAATCAGTGTAGCTACAGGTAAGATATACATACAAATCTGCCACTTCTTCACAAGAGTCCACAATGACCAGTGACAATCATTCCAGCTGTAGCCACAGTCCACATCTGTGGATGTATATCAGCATTGACATCACATTGGAGGAAGCCACTCACCACTAATGAGCTAAAGGATCAAGATTAGTGTATTAGAGCTAGTGAGTGGTTGCATGTCATACTCGTGTGGTTTACTGAGGCTTTTCTCAATGCTTTTGCCTCTGCTGGCTGTATAGAAGCTACCTTCTGCCAAACATTCCATAGAAATCCCACTACACACTCACTCAAACACTCACACACCAAAACCGTGACACACCACCATCCTTCTAGTAATCTGAGTAACACCCCTAAATCATGACTGGAACTGAGACCCATCCAGATGCTAATGAAATGATGGAAAATGTTTGGAAATGGACAAAGACAGGGTCATAGATATTTATTACAGAAATGTAAGAACAACACAAACAGCATTTGTTAAACAGTCGCAACAGTAAGATATTTCAGGATATCTGAACTTTTATCAAATGTAACACATTTATAGAAAAGTAATTTTCGTTGGATGGTACATAGATTGTGCATAGGGAAGCAACAGTCACAGTTGTTTTTTGATACAACATCAGTGTTAGTGTTCACGCTGATAATGATCAGTTGCCGACAGCACTCACATTAACTGGACCTACTCACTGGAGGATATGCAAAAATTCAAAAGCTGATAATGACATATATTAAGATATCTTGAACTCTGTGTTAACATGAATAATCTGTCACAAGCATTCACAGCATAAAATATGTCAATGGATTTTAAATATACAATAAATTGTGTTCAAGCATCCATAGTTGACTGACTGACATAGAATCTACATTCCAAAGACTGATAAATTGGCATTGATTTGAGTGTATAAACATACTGCTAACCAAAATTAGGGAATAATTCAAAATGAAATATCCCATATTTTTTGTTAGCAGTGTATTATTAGTCTTGAGATAACCTTTTGTATAGGTGTAAACTTGAGTGTGTCGCTAAAATGGTAAGTTATGTTGATCGCGACTTTAAATAAAACCAATCAAACAATCAACTACAACAAATATGGACAATACTCAAATTGGAAACAATGCAAATAGAGGCCTTGCCTAATTTTCTACTAACGATACTGACAACCAGAAGACCGCATGTCACCAGTAAACTTGAGTATTGAGGATTTTTAGTCAGCAAAAATCAGTACCGAGAACTATGTACCAGTACAGTCCACTGGTGCTAATCCTAAACAGTTATTTCAATCTAAGCAGCTGAATCAGGTCAAAGGCCTTGCTCAGAGGTCCAACATTGGCAGCCTGGATCAACACCCAGTGCCTTATTAACCACACCCCCTCACTGCCAAAGGTTCGGATACTTGCTCTGTGGAAAATGTCCTATATGGGTCTATGACATAATGTATATTTTGTTTGACGTCTACTTTAAATGAACTTCATAAAATTCAGTGCAGTTAAATATTTTCTCACTTCAAGCATTGCCTATTAAAAAATGCCTTTTTAATGAAGGGGAAAATGACTTACTTGAAGAAAGAAAGCTCTAAAGTACAAAAACTTCAGGACTACAGACTCTATTATAATTCTGGCATTTAATGTTAAAAATGTATTTAATATAATCTTTGACCAATTTATTATAAAAAGATAATAAAAAAAACTAATTAATTAGGCCCAAAACTGATCCACATAAGATAATTGATATATTGAATGGAAATTGTACAGTCTTAAAGGCCATGCATTCACAGATTCACATAGGTTTACACTATATGTTTAAAAGGCCTTAAAAGATACTACAACAGGACATGTTGTAAGCTATGCTAACTCTTTGTAAGTGGCAACACTTTCTTCCTGACACAGGGGTGTAAACTAATATGTAATGCTAATGTTATAGAAATCTGATCCAAAATTGGATATCAGCAGGATATCAGAAGAACATATACAACTAAATATATTACAAATGTGCATCTTCTTTCTCCTTCATCATTAATTCCTTGACATTTAGAGACACCGTGTGCTTACCTAGCATGCTGGTGAGCCAGAGAGCCAAGTCTTCCTTCATAGGCAACAAGCTGGCTTCATGACGGCTGGCCAGCCACTGGCTGTACTGCTGCAGATCAGTAAGGCCAGGGCCAACTGGGTACTGCTTAGGACTCAGAGAGCTACACATGCTTGCCATTCCTCACTGGCCTATGATGAAAGAATAATTTATATAGTAAGTTAATTTGACCCATTGTTGCATTGTCAGCATTTAGCAACATAAATTATCCTAGAGCTTAGCTGAGAAGAAAAATTAAGCTGAGAAGATGAAAAATGGATTAACAGTTATAATTTAACAAAGTCAGACACTAAAATCACAAAATTTTAGCTAATGATCCCATGACCCACTCCACTCTCTACTATTTCCCAATCTCAATCTAGCTAACTCTAACAACCAAGCTTATCCCCTAGTTGACACTATATATGGGTTTGCAGCAGCTATTACTCAACTGACATAGTAATTCCTACTGACAGTTGATAGATATATGTGACATGAGGTATTTTAATCAGCCATAAACATTTAGAGACAAACAATAGACAATCAATAAGAAAATAAAATGTGATATTTCATTTTTAAAGGTCTTCATGGTTGCATTTGATGTAGAGTTAAATTGGAAATGGGTTTAGGAGTAGGCCCAGTGTTAACACTAATTTTAATTGTGAATCTACACTTAAGCTTGGGAGTAAGGTATAAATCAGGATTACACTGGTTTAAGATTAGATTAAGTCTGGCCTAAAGCTGAGATTTATGTTAAGTGCGTTAGGTTAGGGTGACACAGTGGTTTGGTAGGTAAAACTGTTGCCTCACAGCGAGAGGGTCCTAGGTTTGGTCCCAAATGGAGTGTCCCGGGTTCTTTCTGTGTGGACTCAGTCATCCTCGACTGTGTGAAGTTATTCTGGGTGATCCTGTTTCCTCTCACAGTCCAAAGACATGCTTTAGGTTAACTGACTATGCTAATAAGTGGCCTTAGTGTGTGTGTGTGTATTCCTATCTTGTGCCCTATGCTAGGCACCAGCTCTTCCACAACCCTGTCCAGGATTAAATGGATTATGAGGTGAATGAATGTATGAATGTTTTAGGTTTGGTCTTGGTGTTAGGGATGGCTTTATGATAGCTCTGAATAATAGGGCTGACTTAGGAAGACTATGCATAAGAGTGACTATGACTTGACTATGCGTAAGATTAGGGATGGGTGTTAGTTCTGGACTAATTTTGACCTGTTGTCCAGTGCAAAACCTGGGTGACATCATCTGACCTCATCTGAGGCTCATCTTCTCAGAAGACTAAAGGCTGGTATAGTTGTGTGTGATCATAGTGCTCATTCCTTGTGTTTGCAGTTTGAATTCAAATAAACCAATATACACAAGTCCAGCTGGATCATTATTGCAGTAATTAATGTTTCAGCAAATGTTAACCTGAAAGGATAGTGATGTACCATCAAATTTATGGAAGAAATGTGGTCAGAATAAATCCTGACTAGCCATTAGCAGAGATCATTTGAATGCTTGGTGAAGTAAAATTATAGAAAATCAACAGTATGACTCAAAGTTCGTTTAATAGTTTGTTTAAAATCATGTTTAATACTTAACCATTTGACAAGAATTCACAAAAATATGAATAAACAGTTAAGTAGTTATAAGAAAACCTTTTGTTTGTGAGATTAATCACAAAATAAAGTTTACTAGGGGGAATAAAGACCCTGGAGCAATGACGAAAGTCCAGATTTACCCAATTCCAGATCGATGGATAAGAATGGAAGTACATGAAGCAAAGCATAGAACATGCGTAGTCCACACCGTGCAAGTCTCATGTGGAGGCAGTGTTATGACCTCATATACATTCTGGACAAACGCTATCATTAAAATGAGTTAATAAAAATAGGTTTATAATCTTTCACTTCAGAGAAACAGCAGACAGCTTTGTATCAGATGAGATATGGGCCATCAGCTTTGCTTGTCTTTAACAGAGTCAGTTCAAAACATTTAAATTGCAATGCATTCACAAATTGTACCAGAAGAAGGACACCATTTGATAATTTCCCATTCTCATGGCTATCACTAAGGCTTTCTTTTTCAGGATCATACTCTTTTACCCCTTCATTGTAACAGCTCCAGACTAAGTTTACATTTTCTCAGCAATTCCCAGTTTTTGCCTGGCTATTTCTTTTACTAGATTGTTATTTTAGGTCTCCAGATCCAACAGTGCCTTCTCTGAAGCAAAGCACAGTGCTCTTTAAACTCAGAACGCCCTCACATAGTAACACAATAGTGTAAGGAACAATAATATGAATACATCCCCTCAAATGAAATTACTAAGTAAGTTGTGACTTTGAGTTCAAACTCATTCCTTTACCAGGAAGATGAGGAGCAGGGGATGTGATGACTGATTGGCATATGTCAAGGATTTGTGTTTTACTTTCTACTCTTTGTAATGTTTGAAACAGCAATGCAGCACCTGGCCTTTGTCTGCTGTGCTTAAAAATGACTTTTCCTTCTGAGGATGTCTCCATCTCAGCATGTATTTCAGCAAGCCTTACAGACCTTACCAACAGCTCTTGTGTCTGATGCTTTTGCACATAGTTCTATCCTACACAATACCACATTATGGTCCACTAGGAGCCTACGGTTGCAATTTTTAAGTATATTGCCTTGTAAGAAGCTCAGGCCATACAAAATGGAATACACAACAACTATATCTTACTCAGCATGTTTCAGAGACAAATGCAGTCAGTCACAAACGAACCATTATGTGAGCCTCTGCTGTCCTTATTGCCATTTACAGTGTACCTAAAACCAAAATCATATTATCAATCAATTATAACGCCTGCTTATACTGTCTACTACCATCAACTTAATTCCATTAACCACAGAATAAATATTAATTAATATTCTTGGTTTAGAAACAGCATTATGGTTAAGTTGTGTGCAGCTGCCCTTTCCTTTGAGCAATCAGGATTTTTAACTTATTATTATTCTGTATTTCAGCATATTGTAAGCTTATTGTTATGCTGAGGTCTCTGGAGTAAAAAGGGAAAAAAATACATATATGCACAGTATAAGAGCACCCTTGCATACATAACAAGTCAGATAAGCTTAAATGAGCACCTTTGTAACCAGAATAGAACATAATTCATTGTATTCAATTAATTTGACTTACATTTGTGCTGTGTAGCTCATTAATGCCCACAAGACAGTAGAAATGAGTTAAAGAATAAATATTTTGTTTTCAGTAGAGCATGAGTTCATGACATTGTGCCGCCACACTTTTTTACAACAGCTTTAATATGTCAAAGCTGCTGGCCTCATACTATGTTCATGGTTGCATCTATTTTTGTCACTTTTAAACAGAAACCACAAGTGTGACTATTCCCAAATGCTCTCCGTCCCGCTACAAATATTCACTGCAATATTCAACTTTTTATCACCCAGTAAATAGCTCGCAGCGGGGGAAAAGCTTCTGTTATTATCTTCGGAGCAGGCGATAAGCATGGCGTATTGAGTAGAAACATTAGCGAAACGAGTACAGTGTCTACAGTATATAAGAACGTAAATAATTTAATGAATAATTTAATGAAAAAGTAGAACATATGTAACGATCATGAGTAACCATAAACTAAATCGTTGATAAAGAACGGAAGACCACACTGACCTACTGCATCCAGCTTTCTGATGATAGAGATGCAAAAAGGTAGCCGACACTGAAAACGTGCAGTTTTTGCAATATTGTAGCGTAAGTGTAGCTGTTTGTAAGTCCATGCTAAAACCCTCTTCTGATTTAAATATCCATGTTAGTCTCCAGCTGCTTTTGCACTCACCTTCTCAAAATGAACTCTTTGCAAAAAAGCCCTGGGCCGTTTTCTCCTGTCCGGATTGCATGCACATTCATACTTTTTTAGATCTTCTCAGTGCTGCGCTCAGCTCCCGGTACGCCTCTCCAATCGCACTGCCATCGCTCAGTTTCCCGCACAGCACCGAATACCGAGTCAAACCTTAAGAGCGACTCTGATTCGCGGAATCGACTCGCGAGCGCGAGGAAAGTTCTACAAGCAGGCTACCGCTAAGTCTAATACTGTAGCAAAACTCAACTCGACTAAAGGATGAAATAATTTGCATGGCACTCGTGTGTGAATTGTAACTTAACTTAAATGTACAACTTTAACTACACTGATGTAATCAAAGTTACATTTTGAGCTATTCATCTTCGAGATCGAAAGACTATGAAAGATCTACGAAAGCGCTGAAACAGTATCAAAAGATCTGATGTCTTTTTTTTTTTTACTTAACTCTAAATTGGATAAAACTTTTTTTTCTTTACTTAATTTTTTACTTATTTTTTGTTGTATTCAAGTCTGAGAGAAGCAGGTTGGCTACATGTATCCTGTATATTCTATATCCTGTAATGCCATTCTGTCCAACTGTAAAAACTTCGGTGTCATACTTTCTTCAGATCTCTCCTTTGATGTGCACATTAGCACCATCACTAGAATTGCTTTCCTTCAACTATGTAATATTGCTAAACTGCGATGTGTACATTGTTTTATAGATGCTGAAAAACTGGTTCACACAAGCTCTTGTAAATATACAACTCAATTTATTGTTAGAATGCAGCAGGTCAAGTGCTAACTAAAACTAGAACAGTTGGCTCGGTACAGGTTAATAAATAGATTCCACATTAATTACAAAATGGGCTGAGCTTTGGTCTACTGTGGCCTTGAATTGTGTATCCTTGTATTAGACTAAGGGCAAAGTCAGGGGTCATAGTGAAAGAAATTTAGGGTGATCTGTGATGTTTAGTTGTTGATTTCTTGCCTCTTATGTGCCATCATTCAGGAATGTGAGCCTCCTTGGCTGCATTACCTTCTGGTTCTTCCCTTTCTTACTATGCTGTTATAGTTAGTACTGCCGAAGTCTCGTGCTAGACTTGCACAAATGTGTTCTGCTAATAGACTCATAGTGTAACTAATGACATATTTTCTTTCTGAGATCTTCTTCCAGTACCAGTTCCAGTCCTCACACTAAGATGTTCTTCCACTACCTGTTTTGACTCCAGTCTATTTTCTAGTCTAATTAATGTATATACTCATTCATATCCTATACATTATTTACAATTTTAATTATTATCTTGTTATTCACTTTTATTCTCTATTGACTTTCGAATATTGTATTATCTTTTTAGCATCTGTGGTCTGTGTATTTCAGCTACCGGTACTTTAAACTAATTAATTGGATTACTTAATTTCTTGGTCCTCCCAAGATTTCTTGCTTATAACATTTAAAACATTTTGAGTTTCCATTCCATTCAATTAGGGTTGTGATATTTGAAAAGTCGCTTTGAGAGATTGGTCCTTTGCATAAAGTGCTTTATCAATAAATTTGACTTGATTAGATGTACAACGAGGCTCAGTCCAAGCCTTTGTGGATTTCCGGGCCTTGCTTCAATAAAACAAATTGAACAAAATAAAAATCAACAACTTATGTAAATATTACCAGACATTCTCTAACTTTTATATAAAACTGGGTTATTTTGATCACGTTGTGTAATTATTTGTGTTCAACTGAACATGCTGTTTTAATCATCCATATTATGGCAGAATGAATTTACAGTATCCCTAAGAACTTGACTTGCTCTGTCTTCAAGAGTCCCTGTAAATTCTCTGTGAGATTTTGGTCAGATGGTGTGAAGGAAAGGATTTGATGTCAGCACTTATTGTCCTCTGGTCTTTGAGTAGGTGTTTCAAAGCTCCAAACAAGCATTTTCACTATTGGTCTCAGTGTAAACAAAATCGTGCAGTGAAGTTTAAAAAAGTATTCTTATACTTTCTGGTTTGGGATTTTGTGGTACTTTTCCAGTTTTGTGTTTATAACTTTATTTACTGGATATTATAGAGCATTGATTTTACAGAGCAAACATTGTGGATATACATACACAATTACAAGTATATTTTCCCACATTTAAAAAAAATGTTAGCCATGGTCTGGTCAACAAAAATGTAGAAAACAGCTGTACAGTGCTCAAGGCATAGGTAAAAGATTGTTGAAGCTGATGATGCATGTGAGACTAAGAGTGCAGGTGCTGGTATCCCTGAAGCTGAAGAAATGAGCAGTCTGTGGACAGAATGTCATGGGCCATGACCCAGCATCTCTCCGCTGGGCCATATCCCTCCAAATAAGCACAGTAGTGGAGGTGGTGCCTTGAGGTCCAATACCACTGTGATCCTGACCAGGAATAAACGTGAAAAGATTTTTTTTTTATTATTTAGCTATTTAGCCTTTTGAAAAGATACCCATTAATGTACTTGTGTACTTTTCATATTTACCATAGGTACATACAGTAACTGTATATTCATTGTTTATATCTTCAATCATCATGCAACTAACATTACACTAACTAATTAACATTTGTATACCTCTTAAAGCTTAGAGTTAGCACAAAGGCAACTCGTATGACTCAGAGGGTAAGAGGCAGTTGCTGGAAACAGCAGTTTCAGATATCCTGGCTAGATCGCAGCACCTTTAATCCCAAACATAGCTATTTTTCCTAAAGAATTTAGGAGAGACATCTGTGAGAAATATGAATGTAAGTAAAGCATGAATTAGAATTAAATGTAAGCAGAATTTTTTTTATGGTTTTGTGGGCAGTGCATTATTGACTACCATGGAAAATATAGATAAACCAAGGAAACTGGCTGATAAACTATACGAATAAGAATAAGGCAGCCATTTGATGGTCCTACCATGATTTAATGGGAGGGGAAGTTTTCCTTAATGCTGTCACCCTAGGCATGCTCAATTTGGTGTAGTGTATCTAGATATTAAAGCTAGATATTAGTATTGCTGCTTTGAGAGAATGGTTCTTTGTATAAAGTGATCTATAAATAATTTTTACTTGACATAATTTACAACTTAATTTACAATCTCCTACAAGGCTTGGTCCAAGCATTTGTAAGCTTCAGGTCTTGAGGTATGAAAAAGCTACCTTGACCAATTAAAGTTTTCCTTTGCATAGCTATTGCTATTCAATCTGAATAACTGAATTTTATTTGCATTGTAAGTTTAATTGGAATAACTTCAACTGCACATTGTATAGTTTTGTCATTTTTGTAACACAAAATCACTGCTGTTTTAGTATGTATTGTGTGTAGTGTGTTAGTATGTATGTAGTATGTGCGTGTCTATGTGTTTGTGTGAACGACTGCCTTGTTTTAATTGTTACTCTTACTACAGCCTGAACTGTAAAAAGCTAGATTATTTTATTATATTACATAAAAGTAGTATGTTAGTTCAAAAATCAATAATGCTTTTAATAGCCAGAAATAGCTAGAATTATAGCTACCTTGTTCTGTCAAAAAACAGTGTTATACAGATAAACAGTTAATGACAGCTTACGCCTGCCATACCTATTTTTCATAGTTTGTGAAGTAGTACTATATTTATATGCTTTAATGAAGTGATGCCTATTTATTCTGGAGACATGAAATAAAAATTATGAAATAAGGTATATATTTTCCCATCAGACCAGATTCCAGCTCCAACGTTAGCGCAACTGCTTTGTTGTTCTTACATTCCAAAGGGGAATTAAATCCAAATGGTGGATTAACTCCCCAGATGTTGGATAAATAGAGAATTAAGCGAAACGACCCATCAAAATTCCCAAACTGGCTAAACTTGGTTGTGTAAACATTCCAGCATTTTAAGGGCTGTAATCGAAATGACAGCAAGCCAGTAATGTTAAGAAAATATTGCATGTGATGTCTGGTGTGAAAATGCACACACTTGGCATGTGTAGAAAGTAGGTATAAAGTAGGTATGTACTAAATCTAGGTAAACAGAACAAAATCTGCATGGAATCTCGTAACTGAAAGTCCAGGAAAACAGAGAAGAGAAATCGGGAACCAGAATCGAAATCAAGTGAACCTGATCTTAAAAAAATACTATGGAGCCAGCATTTATGTGTACCTAGATACTTCTGTGTATGTTTGTGTGAGTGCATTATAAGCTGGTGCGCTGGACATGACAGAGGCCACCCTTGATGAGCTACCTCCAGGAGCTGTACACTGTCTGGGGCGGCATTAGGGTTGTTCAGCAGGATTATCTGGATGGTTTGAGTGGAATTCCTTGGCATGAAATTCTCCAGCATTGGGGCTGGAAGGTTGGACAGTGTTCTTCAGATTAGATGCAGATTCCTTCAGCATCTGTTCGGTCACTCGGTTTTGGAGTGACATCACAGGTTCTTGAGCTGAAATATTGTCGCAGTCATCGTGTTGGGCACTGGAACTTTCACAGCATTGGGCACTGAGACTGTTATCTTGGGTGCATCCTTGTGGCTCAACCTGGTAGTTGCTGGCTTACAGCTAGAAAGCAGTGGCAGCGATGTAGAGTCAGTCACTTGCATCCAACAAGTGAGGGCAAAGAGATAGGGAGCGTGGGCTCGGGCTGGGAGCTTGCAAGTGTGGGCTCAGATGAGGATCTAGTGAGCATTGGCTCAGGCAAGGAGTTAGTGTGTGTGGGCTCACATTGAAAGAGCTGACGTTTTGATGGATCCATCAGCCCATGCAAAAAAAAAGGAACTGACTCTGACTGAAAACATTTGGAAAGAAATGTGGGTTTGATGGTGCCTTTGATATCAACTGAAGTTACTTGGATTATTCATTAATTTATTCCTTATCTTATCTGCTTTTTTTCTGGTCAGGGTCACAGGTGGTGGAACAACCCTATACAGAGCACCAATCCATTGTAGGGCGCATACACTCACACACTACGGGTAATTTAGAAACAATGAGTAGCACACTGTCTTTGGACTGTGGGAGGAAACCAGATCACCCAGAGTAAACTCACATGGGAAGGTCAAACTCCGAACAGGCAGAATCCATGGCTGGGAGTTGACTAAAAATACTGGAACTGTGAGGCTTCTACGTTAACCACTGCATAGTCTGGTTTAGACTTTTTTAAATAACCTGCTAAAATAGATGTGAAAAGGAACAAGTTAGGAGAAGGATACAAAAAGATTTCACAGAGTACCATTTCTAACAATATTAGCAGATAGCAAGTCATGGCAGCATCAAAAACCTTGCTTAATTTGAGCCGTCCATTAAAATTTAATGCTTTAAGGCTATTCTTCCTTTAGGAGAGACCATACCATTTTTCACCACCCTGTTATTCTATTTTACATTTTTCATCAATCTTCACGTCTGTTGCTTTTTCTTGTTACTTGAACGATAGTTCTGTATAGTAGGGTGTAGACTTGACTCAAGGCAGACTAAAATTGCAAATTCAAATTAAACATTGACTCAACTTTGACTTGGTATTTATAACTTCAGACTTGACAAGAGAAAGATGAGACAGAGAGCTCAAAATGACTTAAATATTTGCTTTTTATAGGTAGGAAGGTTTTTTGTTGAAACATGATTGGGCAACCTGGCAACCTGTCAAAATGCAGGAAACTAGCAGAGATAACTGTGCAGAGAACCTCGTAACATGGAAGTCACTATCACAAAAAGGGAATGTTAGATTCAAGAGTGAAATTAGTAAAAAGAATACATTGAAATGTAAGGTTTGTGGACTTTGACTTTTAAGCAACCTTTTTGGCTACTCAGACCAGCAAGAAAGATAAGTTCCAACTGGCTTTAAATTATGTATTTATTGACAAGACAAAACAGCCAATATCTCTCACATTGAACGGTATGGGAATTGTCTAATTCCATATGACATCTGACACACTGTGTATATGGCATGATGAGTGTGACAGATTTGTTAGATTAAAAGCATTGTTAAAATCATTTGTTAATGTTAAAAATAAAATTCAGCTCTTTATGACCACTGCCTTTTGGCTGATTAAAATGTGGAAACTTTAGTTATGACCATAATAATTTCATTTGACTTGGCTTGAGACTTGCTAGACTTGAGTTACTTGCATAATACCATAGTTACTTGAAACTTGCTTGAGACTTAAATGTTAAGACTTGAGACTCGCTTGTGACTTTTAAATATGTGTAGCAGGGCCTCTCCAGAAGTTCACATATTCACGTTTCTTAATTATAGTCCCTAATTCAGAGTTAATAGTAATGTTTATCACTCGCTTATCAAATGTATATTTATTTTTGTTATCGAAATTGTTAATAATATTACGTTTTATTTAAAAAATCTTTGATTTTGAAAAGCAGATCGACAGTGGCTGAAGCGCGTGCGACGTCGCATATGACGTCACGGTTTATTTACCCGGCGGGATGTCGTTACGCTAGTTTGTGATCTTTTTGTCTGTGTTTGGGTGGATATTGAACTTGTTCCCCCAGTGTTTTGAGTTATGAAAGCAGCTGGAAGTGCAGGGTAAAGTGAGTTAGAATCCTGTGCGTGAATCGTGTATAGACGAGGCTCTACATGGAAGCTGTGTTGAAGAACTTGGAGAGCACTGTGCAGCTGCTCGCGGTTTCACGCACGGATTACGTGAAGGAGTGGAACACGGCGACGTTGGACCGCGCTTTTCAGTGGGCTCAGTACTGCGAATATCTGTACTCTCGCTTCCACACGAACCCGACACTGCGAGCAGCTTTAGAGAAGCGTCTGTGTGAAACTAACGAGCTCCTGGAGCTCACGTTACCTTGTTATAACCGCGTGACTCTGCGTGAGCTAGCTCAGTGCCGTCACATACTGCTTCTTGGTCTGTTGAAGAATCCCGCAGCACCACACTCACTCATCAGGTCACTTCTGAACAAGTTTGAAGCATCTGATAATGGGGATCGAATAGTTCCAGACCTCATGGAGCTAATCGCGTGCAGATCAGCTTGTAAACTGTTCAGTGAGCTCTCTTCGAATGGTTCTGGTTTCGGTTTCTCTCTTCTCACACAAGTACATGGAATGATGCTTCTGCAGCGCCTCAGTGCCATACAGTCTCATCCAGGCAACGAAGCTTCTGCTGAAACTCTGCTGGATTTTGTCCTGCGGGACACTGTAAGGGTGAACAGCTTCTCTGACCTTTTGGCGTCTGCTCTTTTGTCTGTAGATAGCCTGACCGAAGTGAACAGCGCTCCAAATTTTCTCTTAGACTGGTTACAAAGGCATCATGACCTCCTTCAAAGCATGTGTCAGTCTCTTCCTCCTGATGTGTGCACAAGACTTTCCAAACAATATTCTAAATTTAGGATTGCATATTGGGGTACTTTGAAAAAATGGGGATCCTTGTTGGACTATGATGTAAGCAGTGGATTATGGGTTCAGCAGAGTGACAGTGTTGTGTCGTTTCCGACCCTGATGGACCGGGTTAAGTCTTTATGGAGTTCAGGTGCACCGCTAAATGAGGACACAGTAAAAGAGCTGATGTTGCTTAAACAGTCCGATGGGGACTTTGAGGTTCGAGGATTGAGCGTCTGGACAGACATTCTTATGCAACTTCATTGAATTGTGTTTCCCCCTCTTTTGGTTGATACAGCAGGAAAGAGACTGTAAACCTCCTAATAGTGAACGATTAACTAGCACCACATAATATATAGTACGCTGCTCACAAATATTGGGGAATAGTTCATGCTTCAAGTATCCCCTAACTTTTGTAACGGTGTATTTATTGCATTGTCAGTAATTCAGTAACATGTCTATTAAGGCGATTATCAAAAAAACATTTTTTTCAAGAAATACTCCCACTATTTTCAACATAACCCCAACATTTACAAATGTTCATGTGTTTAAAAAGATAGGCTTGTGCTAAACATCAATACAAGAGAGTATTATCTAATAGAAATGTCCGTAATATGACTGCAGTTACACTGTAACAATACAGGTCTTGGAATGGAACACATCTGTTGTTTTAACTAGCCTTAAAGAAGGTCTTGGGTTCAATCCTAGACAGCAGCAGAGTCTTGTCTGTGTGGAGTTTGCATGTCCTTCTTGTGTCTACATGGGTATACTCTGGGTTCTCTGGTTTCCATGCATGCATAAGGTTAATTAATTACACTAAACTGGCCCTGATCTGAATGTGTATATGAGTGAGCAGTTTTGATCTAACCTTGACTGCTGATATACTCTTGTGTCTGTCATTCAATTGTTATGATGCTAAGAGAGCAACATTAAATAAATGAATTAACAAACTAACCTTAAAGCTGCAACTAAGTAAAATCAAATTCTTGTAACAGGGTTTCTGGTTAGGATTATGTTGTGTGTGTTATGGGCAGACATGTCGTGTATCTCAGAATGACAATATTCCCACTTAAATTACTTCTAAGAATTTTTGAAATTATAAGCATGTTAATGTTGCATTCTACCAAAATATGCTTTGTGTAAATATTCGTGGGCCCTTAAACATCCATTAAACACAAGTCAGAAGTGTTCTTTTCACAGAACAGGGCGACGCAGGAAATTTTATGTGGGGCGACTACAAACATTCTAAAGCTGATGGCGCTTATTTAAAATAATATTAGAGTATATGTGCTATGCAGTGCTGGTAAACCAGTTCAAGTTCTTATTTTAAAGACTTGCTGAAATATTTAATCTCATTTTCTTTTTAAAAATGCTTAAAATGTTTAGCAGCTTACATGAATCAACTTCTCCCCTCTAGCTGTATGACAGACCTGAACCTGCAGCAGACAGGGGGAGACAGTGCTCCATATCACTGTGCAGGATTCCTGCGTGTTCTTTCAATACAAGGGTGCAAATGTGCCTGACAGAATTGTGCACAGTGAAAGGCTATATTGATATAAAAACCACGCATTCTTTTCATGACGCTCAATTGGTTCTGACATTTGCGTTTGTCAGGTGTTAAGGTGTATGTAACATTACTTGGGTTGAATATTCATGAGTGCAATCTGAAAATGAATAAGACTAATAAGATTGAAATCATCCCTACTCATCTTAAACCTGCACGTTTAATTAATGCCAGTTTATCTCAATTGATATGCACAAATTGTATCATGGCTGATATTGAGCTGAAAATCTGTTTTGATTTTGTTTTGTTTTGTGGATGTACAGTCAACCATGTGTGTATGAAGTTTTATAACACTATATGAACCACCTATATTAACCTCTAACTTAAGCATTGATCCAAAAAGTTTAATGCATTCATTTTCTATATTCACTTAGAGTTCTGGGAAGTGGGAGTGTATTCGGCAGCACAGATAGGGACCTTAGATAGGGAGCCAGTCCATCACATGGTGCATTCATAGACTAAGGCACTTTAGAGGCACCAATTGAACGAGCGAGCGATCGAGTGAGTGAGTGAGTGAGTGAGTGAGTGAGTGAGTGAGTGAGTGAGTGAGTGAGTGATTGAGTGAGTGAGTGAGTGAGTGAGTGATGGTGATACACAGCGCCCCCTAGGAGTCTAAAAGGACCTGCACTTGGTACTGTGTAGCTTACAGACGCTCTACCGCTGGATAGCAGAACGCTCTGCCTCAGTTTTCAAGCTTCAGCCTGACCTCCAGCCTCCAGTACTGAGACCCCACCAGAAGAAAAAAACCTGCCAGACATTCTGTTTGTTAAACACTTTGAGTTTCTGAATAATCAGACGGCTCTGCCTCGTTTCTCCTGTTTTGTTTCTCTGCGGCTTCTGTTCTGACATTGACTTTCTTATATGCTTTATGAACAGTTTAGCCCAAAATAAACCTTCACCCTGTTACTCTAACTCGAAATTTCCTTCCTAAAGGTTGGGTGTGTGGTATTGCTGCGTTAGTCTTTCGCTGCGGGGCTTTATTTTGAAGGACAGGGGGGCATCAGGGGGTCCCACCAGTCCTAATCCAGCATGGCCCCGGAGCAGGATGATGGGGAAAAATGTTTATACAGAAATGTTTTTAATTCCTGCAAAAGTTGTTTCAAAGTTCAAGAGGGTGAAAAACTTTTCGAGATTACACCGAAAATAATCAAATCGTATTGTAACTCATACTGAACTCACAGGATGAAAACTAATTAGTGATTGATTGGTGATCTGCGGATGATCGGCTTTCTGTCTGAAATATGAGAATTGAGTAAAAGCAGAGGGATGAAGAGAGGAGAAGAACAAGAGTATAATGATCAGGTGTGTGTGTGTGTGTGTGTGTGTGAGAGAGACAGAGAGACAGAGGGAGAGAGACACAGAGGGAGAGAGACACAGAGGGAGAGAGACATAGAGAGAGACAGAGAGAGAGAGAGACAGACAGAGAGAGAGACACAGAGAGAGAGAGACACAGAGAGAGAGAGACAGACAGAGAGAGAGAGAGACACACAGAGAGAGAGAGACACAGAGAGAGAGACACAGAGAGAGAGAGAGACAGAGAGAGAGAGAGAGAGACAGAGAGAGAGAGAAAGACAGACAGAGAGAGAAAGAGAGAGAGAGACAGACAGAGAGAAAGAGAGAGAGAGACAGACAGAGAGA
>JAUZST010060039.1:0-23328 GCA_034779995.1 Parotocinclus haroldoi
ACACACACACACACACACACACACACACACACACACACACACACACACACATATATACATACGTACATCTACACAAAACAATACAATATGCTGCCCTGCCCATACTTATATATTAACATTAATACTATATTATACTATATTAGATATTAAAGAGCTAATGGTTACCTAGGAAATACGCGACTGTTCCAAGAGTTTAGCAGCATCAGAATCTTCTTTTCATTGTGCAAGGTCTGCTCCATGTTGAGTTTTTGAAGGACATAGACATATAGAGTGAGGTAACTTCCCAGAGCCAGACTCTCTTGGATGAAGTCTTCCACGGTAAGTTCAGGAACCTGAAGCGAGACCAGAATTGGCCCCCAGCCAGAGTACTCATCCATACAGCCTCCTGAGAGAGAGAGAGAGAGAGAGAGAGAGAGAGAGAGAGGGGGGGGGACGGACGACATTAACATGAACAGAGCAGATTAACTCTCCTTTGTCTCATAAAAGGGAGATTCAACTGACACAAATCAGACAAGCTACGTTAGATAAAAAAATATTTTAGATTATAATATCTTTTTAGTGAGAGGCTTCAATGTACCGTCAGAGAAGTAGGACAGTATGCAGGCTTCAGTGATACAAGCCATGTGGCGTACAGAAGCCAGGCATCTGCAGGCAGCAGTGAGCAGTGGCAACACCAGGGGACTCCGAGCCCTTTTCTCCATCCAGGAGTGGAGCTTAGAACCAAGGCCTTCAGCTGTTGATACATTTGCTCCATTCAACAGAGTTAGCATTTCGGCAAACAGACTGCATATGGCCATGTGTCTCTGCTGAAGATCAGTTTCTGAAGGGATAAATGGACAAGGACGCTGTATGTAATGTTAAAGAAGTAATAATAAGCCAGACATCAAGGTCAGTCTTCAGTCACATCCGAAACTCAAAATGACATATCTTAAGTTATTAATGTTTTATATATAATATAAAAGTGATTTATATTCTTGCAATCCAGTCAAAGTCAAGTCCTATTTATTTCTACAGCGTTTTTTTTTTTTTTTACAATGGTGCATTGTCTCAAAGCAGCTTTACAATATTATGTTATCTTAAAAGGAGTTGAAATTGAGTGAGTGACAGCAGAAAGGAAAAATACACTGAAAGTTGTAAGGAACAAACCTTGGCTGGCTTAGATGTTAACTGAAATAATTGCGGTAAGCACAGTAAGTCTGTTCGCTGTAATGGTCAAGGTGTTAACAATTTTAATATTTTTTGGAGTTCCTAGGTCACTACTTTAGAATATTAAGCCACTTTATGCTTTTTAACTTATAAATAGGTTGTAATTGCAAGAAAAAAAGCTTAATATATAGTGATTACTTCTCAAGTTAAATTATAAAAACATTATATGTTCTTCATACCTAAACATTTAGAACATTTTTCATCATTTTGGATTTAGAAACTGGAATTTAAAGAACCAGAATATTTAAGAAGAATCAGAAATGACAAAGTGCAAATGATACCAACACTAAGCAGCAATAATAATAATAATAATATTACAGTAAAATAAAAAAAATGTTAAAATGTTTAAATATTACTACTAATTTAAAATGTATTATTCATTTAAATGGTTTGTCATTGTCTATAATTCTATTTAATTATTTTATTTTTTAATTATTTTTGTTATCTAGGCCACCCAAGGAGGATGGGTCCATTTTTAAATCTTGGTCCTCCCAAAGTTTCTTCCTTCTATATTTTTTATAGTTTTTCCTTGCCACTGTCGCCATAGGCTTGCTCAATTTGGAATTTGGCCTTTTAATATAATATTGTAAAGCTGCTTTGAGACAATGCTCCACTGTAAAAAGCGCTATAGAAATCAATTTGACTTTTACTTTGTATTGGCATTTGTATCGGTTTGGGCATTTGTGCGCTGGAATCAGATGTGGATCTGTCCAGCACTAAAAAAATCCACAAGTAACTGAAGAACAGATCAAATTAGTGACATTTTAATGTTCTGCAGTTATTGGATTATTTAAGTGTGTGCAAATGTGTTGTTACAAGCAAAAAAGCTGTGTTAAAAACATACTGATACTAACCAGGTGGGTTAAAAAGGACAATGCACTCCAAAAGTCTCTCCATTTCTACTTCGAGGGAGGCCAGACTGATGTTACCGTTTTGATCCAGAGAAGTGAGAAACTGAACCATTAGACGGAGGAGGGCTTGACATTTTAAAGTCATGTCCTAAAAAAGGTATCTGTTAATCAACTCCAGATCACAACACTTAGGAATGTCTAGATATTTGCTACTATAAGTAAATACGCTTAATTTACGCTCACTTTGTGATGGAATCCCTCTAAAGTGGATTCAAATCCGGCCGCCATTTTAAGGAGTTTGATCACTAGCTGTGAAGACATATCTTGGTTGAGAACAAGAGAAGCTGGGTAGTGCGTGTTCACATAACCGGTGACATTTTGGTAGGAGGAAAAATCTACTAGGTGCCAAGGCAGAGACGTTGATTGGCCAAGGAGACTTAAAAGAGGGGAGTCCTGTGAAAGAGATAGAAAGTGTGAACTAGAATACAACTGGGGTAGAGATTAGAGCTTGGGTGAGGTAAGACTAAAAATTACTCAAAATGGCATAATGGTAAACTTAACCGAGTATTTAAAACACTAAAAACAAAAGGATGACCAACGTGTTTGCAAAGAAGGTGGTCTTCTTTGGCCAAAAAGACCATCAGGTAGAGCAGGTAAACCACCATCTTCTCAGAATTGGCACCTGGCTGAGCTCCCATGGCGTCGCTTAGCACACTGATCCAATTGACTTCACAAAGCACTTCACCCATGAAAAGGAAACAACTCTTTGGGCTTCCTCTTTCCACCTGGAGAAATAAATGAAATCATAAATGAAAGAGAACAAAGAGAGGATTGAGCAGGTTGTAAGAAAGTAGGGTTCAGGATTCCATTTTCACACTTTGATTAATTTGATTTAATTTTAATACTGGCCAAACCCACACACTCACATACTAACATACCTACTCACACATCCACACACACACACACCCACACACACACACACACCAACCTCCCCCACCAAACACCCACACCCCACCACAACATACTCACACAAGCACACACCCTCACCCCTTACTAACACCCACAAAATACTCACACACACCCACACCGCCACAAACACCCTCATACACTCACCCACACACACACACACACACACACACACACACACACACACTCACTCACTCACTCACTCACTCACTCACTCACTCACTCACTCACTCACTCACTCACTCACTCACTCACTCACTCACACCCCTACACATACCCACATCCCTGCACACACTCACCCACACATACCCCCCTTACACACTTACCCACACTCACACAGGTGGTGACAGCACTAAATACTGGACTTTGACAATTGGTCCTCTCACGGTTTATTCAAGGTTCTCCCTTTTTAGGTTTATTTTTAACATTAAAATAAATAAATAAAACCTTTCCTTTCCACTATCATCCTATGTTTGCTTGATGGATCCTATGAAGCTTTGGGCCTAGATAACTTTAACACTGCTTTAAGAATATACTCCTTGTGAGGGAGATGCTCTAGAAATCTATTTGACCTAATCCAGGCTCTCTCAAAAACCACTGAGAGTGATGTGTCTGCAATTACAGTGTAATAGATTGGCCACTATTTTGTCATCTTTGCCCTTGACCCAAATGTCAGGCTTTAAGGAATAAAAAAAAAAACTTAAAGCCTCTTTACATGTGAAGAAAAACTGAATCTGGGATCTGGAATCTGAATCTCACATTGAAGAACTGGTCCATAAGTTCCTGGTCTGGGTGGAGGTCCTTCCAGGGCAGCTTGCTGTACACTGTGTGATAACTGTACAGCAGATACTCGGGCATCTTAGGAGAGGTGCAGGTCTTGCAATAATGCATCAGATGAAGCCAGAGGGCACCTTGTTGTCCTGGCAACAGGCGTTCTGCATATATAACAACGGAAGTCAGCAACTACTCTAATACTAACACTAGAAATGTTAGACATAATTGCTGTGGCTAGTTCGTATTGTGACTGAAAAAAACCCCACATCCCTACCTTTGAATCTGTCATGTAAGGTCTCAGTTAATTGTGTATACAGGCTAAGCAGGCTGACTGCTACTGTGGTATCTGATTCAAGCCAGGGAAAGCAGCGAGAGTTGCTTAAAAAGAAACACATTAAAGACAGTTATTATGGTCATGAAGGTTAGTGAACACTTATGTAAAAGCATGAGTAAGCAGAAGTGGACATTACCTTGCATCTTTTGTGTCCAGGACTAGAATCCAAGGCCTGAAGAGTTTAGCCATTTTTAAATAAAGTTCCCCAAGTACTAGATTTAAAATGATTAAATACAAAGAACCATTTAAAACACATTATGTCCAAATGATAAATTCACTTCAACTAGTATTAGACAATCAACTTAATGAATAAGCAGTAGCAACAAAGAAAAACTGGATATTACATATACGATAAACTAGTAATTTAACAGCACAAAAATACGTCTGTGCAAAAGTCTTAGGCCACCATTAGATTAGCTGTTTTAGTAACAGCTTAATGACAATATCAGATCATGCCATTGTTTCATCAACTGAACCTAAAACTTTCAATCTTGGATTTCTTCATAATACTCATTTCCACTGATCTGCAGTCCAGTCTTTGTGAGCTTTGTGAGCCTAGATAGTTGTAAAGCTGGTTCGAGACAATGTTCTGCTGTAAAATGCACTACGTAAATTTCAATTGACAAAATAAAGTTTTCTGCACCAGAGCCTGCACTATTCCATACCATTCCATTACCAGTGCTGTACTATAAGATTAAATGTATGTGGCAATGCAATATATGGATTAACAATACTAAGAATCATAACCTTAACGTACCATAAACAGATACTATGTGGTGCACTCTTCATTCATTATCATTCATATCATTAATTATTCAATCTAAGATTTTTTCAGAAAGTAGAGGTTGAGTGCAGTACAGGGTGAACCACAGGACACCCATTTATTTTAGAAACCAAATAGAAAATGACGTATCTGAATAACCCAACAGTTAATGGGTGAGCGGGCCTATGCAACATGACCAACTTCCCCTTGATTCAACATGGTGGCCTTCAAGATGGCGGCCATGTTCCAGACATGGCCTAAAACATATGCTCTCTCACCCATTACCTGCTGGGGTATTCAGATATGTCATTTTCAATTTTGTTTCTAAAAGAAAATGGTTCCCTTTGTCACCCTGTATTTCAAATCTGGAGCCTTCATTTAGCTAAAATGTAATATGTTGGTTATACTTGTACCGTTGACCATTCTTGCACTCCCCAGTGGTTCCTTACTACAGTTTTGTAGTTCCACATTAATGAGGTAATTGATCAGATACTCCCAGAGCATCTTGACATCCTCAATGTATGGGCTCCATTTGGAGAGAAGGCCAAAACTGCGAAAGTCTCCTTTAGATAGACGGAGTTTGTAGAAGTAGTTTGCGAGCCATTCTATTGTTTCCTCAACCTGCAAGCAAAAGTGCATTGCTGGCATTAACTGGGTTACGATACACTGGCTAGTGTTTCATATTGGTTCGCCAGATCATTGGAAGGGATGTAGATTCATGTAAATGCCCCTTAAACCACAACGTTCTCACAGTCAAATGATCTTCAGTTATAAATTCAAAAACCCCGATACCTCTAACACTCCCACAGCCTAATGAAAATCAACATATTGTACCCCCACAGTATGACGCCCCACATACATCAATACCATCCCACATGCAATTGATCCTCAGCACTACATAAAGCCAAAATTGTTGCTCATATAAAAAAAAAAACTTCAGTGAAGAACACATTAATAAGACAATTCAGCTTGTAGCTCTGAATCTGCATGTTTCTTTCCGTTTACTGAGGACAGGAATGTGCAAATCTCTTCCCATAAATGTTATTCCTGTTTTGTGATGATCCAATCACATCGAATACAAGATTCTTTTATCTTCACTTACATTTTCATTTTTTAATCCAACACACAACACAAACACACATTCACTGCAATGCTTACCAGACATCAGCTGGCGTTACTTAGCTTTTCGAAATGTGATTACCAGGAGGAAAGTCATACAGACACGTAGAGAATCCCCATGAGCTTCCTCATAGAGGAATATGCAAGATATTTAAAGGAGGAATTCCCCTTATTTTACATCTTAACCATCGTAGATATTAATAGCCAGTGTTAATAATACACTTCACACAAAAATGAGGGGATATTTTTAAATTAATACGAAGAACATCCCACAAGAAGTGCTGGACAAATCTGATCCTGACCATGCCCCATCAGTGTCAGTGTGTTTTGGCACTCTTAGGTGACCATACACCCTACTGAACAGTCAATGTGGGGCACTCTCGTCCAGTTTGATATGCTTCTGTTCACCCCATGAATATATCACTTGTTACTCAATTACGAATTACTTACAATTACAACTTTCTTTGACTTTTCATTTGCTTATCTGATGATCTTCTTTAACGTGATGATCCAATCACATCAAATACAAGATCCTTTTATCTTCACTTACAGTTTCATTTTTTAATCCAACACACAACACAAACACACAATTACTGCAATGCTTAACAGACATCAGCTGGCCTCACACAGCTCTTTAAAATATGAGTACCAGGAGGAAAGTCATACAGACACGTAGAGAACATGCAAACTCCACACAGAAGGAGTCTGGACTAAGCTTTCAGGTGTCAGTAACAATCACTGCACCTCTGTGCTGCCCATTGTTTCACATGTATATAAATGACTACAGGTATGCTCCATTTAACGAGCATCGAGGTTTGTTCATGTTAACAACCGAGGTCTTAACAATGAAACTCAACTAAAAAAGGAAACAACTATGTTGCATCTGTAAACAGAACACAATGCGGTCGTTAAGTGGCACATATCTGTATATCTCTGTATCTATGTGTTATATCAGCAATAAAGTTAGTTAAAACATTATGTATTAAATAAATTGGTGTAACCGGTGACCTTTATAGGTTAATTCCTGGGAATGCCAATCTTCACCATATACTGAAACCAAAACCAGGAAAAAAAATCATATAAGTTCTACATATTTATACCTATGATACACATGAACAAAAGGCCCATTTAAATCGGGACACGGTCTGGACCTGCTATAGTCAATCTTAGTAAACATCTTTATTTTGAGTAGGATCTTTGCAGAAAAAACACAGCGTGCTCTGTTAATAAAGGTTACTGTTAGGGTTCGCACTGCGAGCCCTTTTTACTTTGTTCGCCGCGGTCAGTTATTTTACCCCGATCCATTATTGTTGTGTTTTCGTTTTCTCCCTACGTCTTTAATGACGTTTGTTTTGGTTCTCCGCGGCGAACGATTGGCTCGTTCCTTTTATTTGCGCACCTGTTCTTTATTTTAATTAATTAGTTTCGTTATATGAGTCGAGCGAACACGGGATCCTGGGGATTTAGCGAGACTAGGAATGGTCTCTCGAGATCTCCCGGGTACCCTATCGTAACAGTTACAGTCATTTTTATGCGTGTAAATTAGGTGTGTTACCTCCTGGGTGGAGAGAAAGACGTTGTGCGTGGAGGAGGATTTAGATGTTTCAAGCTTAGTGCAGCAGCCAAGCGCTCGTAAGGAAACCTTCCAGCAATCTGCACTGAGAAGTTGCTCTGAGCTACCTGTCACAGAGGAATATGCAGGACATTTAAAGGAGGAATTCCCTTTATTTTACACCTTAACTATCGTAGATATTAATAGCCAGTATTAATAATACACTATGGACAAAAATGAGGGGTTATTTCCAAATGAATACGAAGAAGGTCCCACAAGAACTGCTGGACAATCTGATCCTGTCCCATCACTGTCAGTGTGTTTTGGCACTCTTAGGTGACCATACACCCTACTGAACAGTCAATATTGGGGCACTCCCATCCAGTTTGATATGCTTCTGTTCACCCCATGAATATGTCACTTGTTACTCAATTATGATAATTATTTGCGTAATCAAACAACGTTCTTTGACTTTTCATTTGCTTCTCTGATGAACTTCTTTAACGAAATACGATAAAATGCTTTTTATAATGACTTCATATTCATTTTGAAGTATTTCCTCATTTTTGTGAGCAGTATATTTAGAATATCTGCAGTAATTTATGTGCCACCCCCCTTTGTTTCTTCCCAATTTGGTACTGCCCAGTGCCCTATCATGGAGGCGTGTGCAAAGCTTGCCAAATCCATTTGCCTTTCCTGTCGACAGGGTCATTGGAGCAGCAGAGAGATCGAACACAGTGCCAGCCGAGTTCCTGAATGTACAGCACTCTGTGCAAAAGTCTGCTGAGACTTTCAGATTTAGACATCACCATTAGATTTGGTGTTTTAGAAATGCCGTAATGACCAAATACAAAATGAAAAAAATAAACTTTAAAACTCTTTAGCATATATTAGGCTTTCCATCCTGTACTCTTTTGAAAAATTGGTTTCTTGGCTGATTAATGATTAAACTTCTTCAGACTAGGCAACCTGATGAAGCTACCAGATGCTGCTATTGCTCAAGTGTAAGTGGAATACACTTAATACACAAATTATTGGTATTTTAATGAGACTGAGAAATAATACGCTGCTCACAGAAATAAGGGGCTACTTCAAAATGACATATACCAGAATGAAATATACCCTAATTTTTGTGTGCAGTGTAAAATATGGTCATTATAGCATTGCAAAAACAATGGTGTTTTTATTCTAATGGTGGCCTAATACTTTTGCTCAGTAGTATATGTGTTTAAAATAACCTTAATTACATTAACGTACTACGATGTTGCTGTAAACTTTGTGAGCCCTTTACTGTTTTTCAGCAGAAATTTGACAAGATACATGTAAAATAAATTACTCAACATGGTACTATTTTCAGTATCCAGTGTGACCTCCTCTGAGGGGTAAAATGTCAACCGGCCATTTATGGTGCTATGGTGTAACCGGTAATAACTCCTGCACAGTGGATTAAAGGAACTTTTTTCTTACAAAGAATCTTCAGCTCAGGTATGCTGCTGGGTTTTTTGTATGAACTGTTTTACTGTGCTCCTTCCATGGCATTTCTATTGTATTATGGTCTGGACTTTGACTTGGCTACTCCAAAACATTAACTTCCTTCTCCATTAACCATATCTATGCAGACCCACGGTTTTGCTGCCAGAGCCACTTATAGCTAAGCTTCAGCTCATGCATAGATAAGCTGACATTCTCATGTAGAATTGCGGGTACAATCGATAATTATTGTGTCCATCAATAATGCCAAGCTGTTCTGATGTTGTGGCAACAAAGCCGCCACCACCATGCTTCACAGCTGGGATGAGGTTCTTATGTTAGATCGCAGTGTCTGTTTCTCAAAAAATATAAAGAATAAAATCTTATAATGTTTGATTGACTAGATAAATGCATTTAATTCTTACACTGGTTATCTGAGCCACCCAAAGAGGATGGGTCCGTTTTCTGTTTTGGTTTTCCCAAAGATTATTCTTTATAATGTTTAGTTTTTAGTTCTTGCCTGTGTTGCCCTAGGCTTGCTCAATTTGGGCCACAGAAGATAATCTAATACTGTAAAGTTGCTCTGAGACAATGCTCAATTTTATCCTCAATTTATCAGTCCACAGAACATTCTCCTAGGCCTCTGGCATATCCTGTGGTCTTAAGCAAACTTCATATGGGCAACACTGACTTACTCCTTGCTATTCTCCCACGCACACATTTATCGTTATTTTATTGTCTGAACTCATGAACACTAACATTACTCAATACAGGAGAGTCCTATAGGTCCTTCAAAGTTACCCTGAGGTGCCTTTGTGAAATCCTGTAATAATATATACCCCACCGTTAGAGTGACTTCTGCTGGATAACCACTATTAACAATAGTAACAGTGGTGCTTTCTCTATTAATACTATGGTATTAGTATCTAAGAAATAGTTTTATAACCTTTATACGTGAGGAATATCAGTAACTGAGGAATTTCCTTTGATTAAAGCATGGCACACTTCCATAAACCTGTGTGGTACAGTCACAAAGTTTGCTGCATCAGTTTTTTTAAAGAACATTTTGTCCAATGTTTATATGGTATAATAATAATAATAGCATTCTCAAAACTTTGGCCACAACTGTAGGCTACTCACTCTGTGTGAAGAGTCTGAGAAAGTCACTGTAGTGATCAGGAAACTGGTAAACCAGCAGCTGGGTCCAGTGCTTGCAGAAGAGGTTAAATGGCATAAGGAGCTCTTGCTCAGGGACCAAGCCACAGACTGTGAAGGCCAAATGGATCAGCTCCATCAACTGACATCGATCAGAGAACGGTGGTTGAGCGGAAGAAAACCATTGTTTCAGGTCAAACTGTAAGAGACGGAATAATTGTAATAAAATATTAATATAACTCTATTCTGGATGTGTGCTACCATGATTGTTGTCTGTCTTGATTTTTTCTCTTGAAAACTAAGACCGTTAACACAAAAAACACTACATAGAAGCATAAACAGTGGGGAACTATATAGCCCTGTACACCAAACTCTAGTTGGTGGCTGTGGGATTACATATTTGTAAAGCTGTTTGTAAAAGTGCTGAATAAATAAATTTGGCTTTGACCTATGCCAAACAAAAATTCAAAGGACAAAATGTAAAGGCTGAACAGTTTGCGGAATTGTTCGTCATTAGGCAGCCTCTAAAAGACAGCGAAAATACATACATAAATAAGTAACTCCAGGAAAGAAGTACAGAAAACACTCAGCTATATGGCCTATAATCCACTGGAAGAATCACAAAAGCCTTCAGTGTATTAGACAAGAAGCTTTTATGGAGAATAGGTGAGTATGGCAGCGTAAAAAAACAAAAGATCACATCAGACGATTTCATAGGTGAACACCTTCACCACAATTAAGGTATTGGACTTCTGACCCGGAGACACTGCCAAGCTGCCACTGTTTTGCCCTTAAGCAAAGTCCTTACATTCAGCTGCTTGAACTGAACCTTGTAAAATCAGTTCTAATCGCGTTGGATAAGGGTTTCTACTTCATCTTGAAAATGTAAATAACCAGTTCTCTTTGCTATGCATACAAAGGCAAATATGTAGCGGTTTGTGAAAATTAATGTTTAAGCACATACTTTTGTCAGGAGCATGAAGACAACATCGCCGCTGTCACTGTGGAGGGCATTCACCACTTCCTTATACAGGGCCACCAGTTCTGAAGGCGCGGCGTTGGGAGTGAAGTAAGGAGACAGCAAGTTACACAGGCGCCTGTTCAGCAAGATGGTCTTCAGCATGCGTTTGCATTCAGACCGACTGTCTCGAATGAAGACCTGGAGCCAGGAAAAAACGATAATCCTTATATATGATCAACTCGTGAGCTCAATACATGTGGCTTTAGTTTATGTCGAATGTCAGAATAAAGTGCTACACATAATTCTTAATTCAAATGCTTCTACAGTGGTACCTCAGCTCCTCATCTCCACACCACTTGTTTTAGCCGAAACTCGATTTACAGTTCACACTCGATTCGATTCGCAGAACACAGTGATTCAGCAATTCAGCTTTACCGCAGTTAGCATTAGCACCTATGTTTGCTCCCTGCGTTCACCAACAGAGTGCTTTGTATTTACTTTTCAATTTCAATCCAATACTTACTAAATTACATGATCATTTTAAAACTTTATTATAAAATAATCTTTTTGTTAATGAATTTGGCCAACTGTAGATTAAGTGTTAATGTGTAATAGCTTCAGTATAGACTCTATTAAACTCATCTGTCCATAATAGATTGATCATTGATTCAGCTAATAGTAATAGCTCACAGATCTACAGTACTTTATTTTTAGTGCAAAAAAAGTCCTCGTGTACTAAAATGGTTAGTTATCTAAATGGTTAGAACATTCAATCTTTTAGAAGACAGACTGCAATTATATTGCACCACTTGTTTTAATGACCAATCATTTTTGAAATATCCTTTAATTTTTGTGAGCAGTAAAATAAACTTGATCCTTCATGTTTTGAGGAAAATCTTTTCTATTTATTTAATTATTTTATGTCGCATCAGCATCAACGGCTATTCATGGAAGGAGCGAGTGTACATGGGTAGTATTCATACTGAATATATTCAATTTTTAGTGAACTCATAACTTTGAAATATGAAAACAAGTGGAGTACACAGAGTAAACCCCTCACAGAGGGCAGAGGTCAGGATTTAAAACCATGGAGCTGTGTCGAATACAATAACTGCTTGTGTCACCAGGCCACCCTTTATTGAGACAAATGATCCAATATTATGCATCGTTGAGTAGAAAAAGCATGAAGCATTGCTTTAAGTAACTGGTGTGACTTCCTTTTCCAGCGATAACTGCAGATGTTGTTTTTCGGTAGCTGTTGATCAATCTTGCAAATCGGCTCGGAGGAATTTTAGAACAGCTTCAGCTTCAGATTTTGGTGTTTTTTTCCCGCTTAAACATTTCCATGACATTGTTTTGGTTTAAAGTCAGTACTCTGGCTTGACCTCTCCCTCTTCTATGACAATTCCTTCGAGAGTTTGACTCTTGTACTTAGGTTAAAAGTCTTGGTGCATGACCCACAGATGTCCTGACACTGTCCTTTAGCATATGCTGCTATTAACCAAAATGATTTTTTCCAAAAAAAAAAACGCTAGGCAGAAAAAGAATGGCATTGTTGTTCCGTGTTCTCCTGATGGAAGACTTGTAAACATTAACATTAGCCAGTGTGAGTGAGGTTACCCTGGGCTCCTTTGTCACGTGTTACTATTCCACATTCTGATTTTGTAGTGATTTTTCTAGGACACAAAATCTTTTTTATTTGTACACAATTTGCCTCAATGTTAAAGCTGAAGTCCAAACTCTTTGGAGACAGCTTGGTGACCTTTCCCTGATAACCATTTTACAGATATGTAATACTTGATCATTTTATACACCCCTGTCTAGCAGTGAGACGAAGACAAATTTACTGGCATTGATATTTGAAAGTTTCCAAAAATATGGAAGCATGTTTAAAAGAAGTAAATGTCATGTGAGCATAATTACAATGACAAAGTTACGCCTTAATAAAGAAATGTGGTAATTTAAACTTAAAAACACACCGTACCTGTCCTAGAATCTCCACACAGGAAGTGAAAAATTGCCGGGTAGGCGGGTGTCTCTGGATGTCCTCACAAATTAGAGAAACAATCTGATAGAAGGCTGCAATGCCCACTTTCTGCATGGCTGTGGTTGGGTGTAATTTGTAGGTGTTAACCAGCTTACTAAAAAAATAAAAAATAAACAGGTTAAAATTGAAGAAATAGAAAGCTATTAATAATACAGTTATAGACAAACTGCTAACAGACTTAGCCAGGTAATGCAGATTGCTATTTATTACAACCCAAGACACAACCTGACATTCAGTGTGTAAAAACAAATGCAAAGTGATTGGCATCTATACATCAGTAAAATGTCAGACTGATCTAAGAGGATTATTATGTACAGCGGTCCCTCACCACTTGGCGGTTCACCTTTCGCGGCCTCGGTGCATCGCGGGTTTTCAAAAAATATCAATGGAAAAATATATCGCGGATTTTCGCAGTTTTGCGGGTTTTTGCAGTAGTACGTGTGGTATAGTTAACGTATACATGAGGCGGTATCTTCTGCAATGGTAAGTACCCATATCAAATTTTTAAAACTATGTATGTAGATTTGAGAGTTTACTGTAAACCATTTTTGTGTAACATGTTTAAATTACTGTACGTATGTACAAAACATTTTACAGTGCCGTACTGTACACTGTAATGTATGAACTTTTACAAAGGAGTGTTTTAATACTGTATACAGTAATGTATAAAGGTACAGAACAGTGTGGGGGTGGTTACTGTCACTCTGCCGAGTTTTCCTGGTATTCCGACCCTGGACTGTCCGTGATTCCGATTTTAGCCTGACGATTTTGAAAATTAAAGCCTGTTATCCGGAATGCTGCGTTTGCCTCCGCCATTTGTACGCTGCCTTACAGTTATTAAGGGAAAGGAAAAAGGTTTATGTAGTGTAAAAGTGAGGGGGAGGGTTTTTAAAGAATTAAAATAGTCCCTACTTTGCGGATTTTCGTTTATCGCGGGTGGTCCTGGAACGTAACTCCCGCCATACACGAGGGAACACTGTATACAGTCTAGATCTAAAATCTGTTGAATTTGATATGGGATGTAGCTCCAGTGTGCCACTGATATTCTATTCTATTCTGCATTTTGTATTTTATTATTTCCAGCAGCACATGGTCAGACCATTCTAAAACGTATTTTTTAATGTGGGACTAACATGAGGTTTTGTTGTTGTTGTTGTTGTTGTTGTATACTAATTTGTTTCTCAGTTTGTCCAAGAACCAGGAAAAACTAGACTGCGTTTTTTAAAAGGAGGGATTTCTGAAGGCAGGTCAAAGTGATTTATGTATATCACTATTTCATGTATAGCACTTTTTATAAGACAATATTGTCCCAAAGCAGCTTTAATATTATTAAGGCCCAGAAACCTAATTGAGCAAGCCCATGGCAACAGTGGCAAAGTAAAACACCAGTCATCAGCTCCAGTCTCGTCTGGCAGTAAACTCTGTCCCTCCTCCAGTCCACTGGGGTCAATGTTCTACCAAGGACTTTCCCATCAAGGACCAACGATCCTAAAGTGACTCTGTGTATCGGACTAAATAATCCTGATGTGCATCGGTTTTATCTATTTCGTCCTTTTACTCAGTATGTTATTTACCTGTACTTTGTATATTTTAATATTTAGTTGTGTGTTGTTTGAACTATTATTACAAACATATTGGACTAGATAAATTCCTTAAGTTTAACAACAAGGATGGGTGCCCTTTTTGAGCCTTGGTTCTCCCAATGTTTCTTCCTCACACCCTAATCCTGCTCAATTTAGGATTGATTTTAGATATTAGAAGATAATTCAGAATTGTAAAGCTTATTTGAGACAATGCTATATTGTAAAATGCGCTATAAAATTAAATATGACTTGACTTGAACGTTGTTTTTCTTATTAGTGGTTCAAATTCATCTAGCTTATTATCCAGTTTGGTGGGATCCGATCCACTGGTGGAATCAGTTTCTTCCATTGATGTTCTAGCCATTTGGTCTGCCTGTTCATTCCATGGGATGCAGCAAGAGTAGATGTCATATTGTCCCAATATCGTCAGTTCTATTTTAAGATAGCTGAGGGTATTCATTAATTCTAATTGGTCTTGCAGGCATGGTTTTGAGTCCAAATAAGGAATTGTTTGTTACTGCACGTTTGGGTGTATTCCTGTGCTAATCATTTGGCTTTTTATGTGTTTTTTGTTCTTTAACTGTGGTATTTACTGTTAATCCAAAACAAATACTAATATAAAACCTCTAAAATGACACATGAAAAATGACATTAAACTTGCAGGACTTAATGTAGTGATGAATGAGTGGGGTACTGACGTGATGAAGTTCTCAGTATGGACGGCTGCCTCGGCTATGCTCTGAGGGAATGCTTTAACTGCATCTGCATGGAGCTGCTTAATGTCACTCCTCAGGGACTGGATCTGATTCTGAATCGGCTCCAGTTTGTGCATGCCTGTGTACTGGGCAACGCAAAGACAGCGAAATACATCATATACAAGAGCGTGATTTGAGAACAGGATTGAAGAAGTCTTTGATGTCTTATATGGTGTCTGAACTTACTTGGATAGTTATGTGTGCCGCGCCCTGGCAGGGCTGCCCCCCCTTTCCTCTGCACTCCAGCTCCATAGAGAACTGCTCCTCACGGTTGGTATAAAGCTGAGGCAAAAGTTCCAGCAGCTCACTATCCAGTGCCACCTGCTGTGTCTCTCGCATTGCTGCTAACCTGGGATACAATTACGCTTTCAATTGGAGATTGCAAGTTTTACTTTGAATATTGCAAAATGTTTTGTTTGCTCAAACATCAATTGCAAAATAAGTTGGGATTGGGGAAATATAAGGCTAGTAACGAGGTTAAAAACAAATTCATGATGTGATTTCAAACAGGAATGGAAAAGGTTTTTGAGAGTCTTTAATGACCAAAAACAGCCAGAGGATCTCGAGATTCAACAAATGTGTGAGAAAATTATTTAAATGTTTAAATATAAAGTTCCTCAGAGAATGATAATTACTCTCTGTGTGATGCAAATCATTCAACAATTCAAAGAATCTGGATGAATTAAAGAGCGTAAAGGGCAAGGGCACAAGCTTAAGATCTATGAATAGTGCAGTTCAGTGGCACCGTGGCTAACGAGGCCACCCCCAGCTACATGTAGTTCCCATGTCTATGTGGGTTATGTTTGTGTCCTCTCACATTGCAAGTGTGTTAGGTCTACTGTTGGCTCTATTGTTTCCCCAGTATGAGTGTGTGTGTGTGTGTGTGTGTGTGTGTATGCAGTGTGATGGAGTGACTCCCTGTCCTTGTAGACTGTGTTGATGGGAAATACCAGTACAAGCAATATGCAAGTAAACAAACAGTCTAAAACCTGAACTTAAAGTTATATGGGAAAACTAAAACCAAGCATCCATTTTTTTCTCTTGCTTATCCTGAACAAGTTTTCTGGACAGGGTACGGTTCCTACCCCAGAATTCACAGAATGCAGCCAAGGGTACACCCTGAAGAACGCGGAGTCCATTTCAAGTTTCTATATACCCATCAAACCCACTGCAAATGGCATAAGGGTTAGGAAACCTGAGCCTCAGGAACCACTATTTGCAGCAGCTGCCTCTTACCCCTAAGCATTCGTATTATTACAAAACTGAAGTTTAAACGTATCTCACTTGGCTTGGTGCTGTAGCTTAGTGATTTCATGTTGGATGAGAGAAGCAGATTTGTTCACATCAGACAAGCTTTCTGTAGGGATATCAGGCACTGGAGCTTTCATCAAAACCAATGGAAAGGCCTGTTGGGGGGGCTCATGCTTCTTCAGATTGGTGAGGATACGCTCTTTCGCTGTAAAGTACCAGAGGAACAAGTGAGAAATCATGACTTTAAGAACAAGCATCTTAATTTTAATAAAACCATACCATACAGTATTAGGATTTATGTTTTTCAGATTTAATAACATGAACAAATCCATTCATACAATCAGAGTTCACTTTTCATTTTTAATAATACACAATACATGAAATACAAAACGATTTAACACGATTACGATTCAATGCACTTGATAAAATACCTACGCAAAACACAAGTTTGAATTAAAAAAAAAATCTATTGTAGCTTCACTATAATCGTAATGTTAGTTAAAGCGTTAAACCTTTTTATTTCTGAAGAACAGCAAGTAAAAATGTGTACTTTTCTTGTATAAAACTTTAACAAAAGCATTTTAAGTCTGCAAATAAAAAGATATTAGGAATATTTTTTAAAATTTCAAATAATGCCAATGCAACAAAATATCCTACTGAAACAGTTTCAGCATATAAAAATAACTAAACACTGTCTTAAATTAAAAACAAACAAGTCAGTTTCCATTGCTGAAAGGAAAACAATAATGACAATAGAGTCATTCATTCATCCAAGATATACAAATGGCAACATGACGTATGATTTTACCCTCTGGTTTTGAAAAAAAAAATCAATTCCAGAAAGCATCATTCTACTCCACCATGCACATTGTGATATTTGTGTGTCACATGTTGTGATCCTGCAAGCATTTAAAATAGCTATAGTTCTTAAATCTGGTACGTAGTGGATAAAAACAACATCTACATACCAGTCTGAGGATTGATGAAATCTGTGAAGATGGAGTTGATGCTTCCCTGGGAAAATGACGGCTCACTTTTGACTTTTGTCCACATACCCAGAACTTCACTCAGCTCGTGCTGGACTCGTTCAATGTCCAGATACTCCATCCACAGCTCCTAATCACATTCAAATACAAGTTTTAATACTGCTTATTGGGTTGGTTTACTGATAGTGATGAACACAAAACACCCTGCATAACCTACATATGCAGAGGCACATAGATATGTCTGGGATAAATAACACACTATTTCAGTCAGTGGCCAGTAAATGCTTTGGGAAAGTAATGGGTGTTTTTCTTGTTCAAAGTTAGATATTATGATATTGGTAACAAATTTACAGGAAATAAACTGCTGTGTTGTGTACGGATACACTGTTGCAAGAAAGTTTGTACTTAATAATTTCATATATTTTGCATTCATATAGTTTATATAGGGCCCAAGAGTGGACTCTGGTTTACCGCTGCACCACAACAATCCCACTTCTTTGACCATTCTTAGATAGAATGACTTGTGTGCTTAATGTCTTGCTGCATGGCCATGCATTGCATTTTCTTGAGGTTCAGTTCACAAATATCCTGGTATTATGCATTAGAGGGCATCCTGCCCTGGTCCAGACGCAGCAAAGCCCAAAGCACGATATTACCAGCACCATGTTCCATAGATAGAATAAGGTTCTTCTCCTGTGTTTCTTGTTCAGAAATAACTAAACAAAAACTTCTTTCTTCTCATCTGTCAACAAAACGGGTTTCTAATAGCCATCTGCCATGTTCCAAGTGATTTTAGAAAACTGCAGACAGGCTCTTTTTGTAGTGCAGTGGCTTTCTCATGGCAACCCTTTCTCATGCACATAGTCATGTTCTCTTGAACGTGGACACAGGAACGCTAACATTAGCTAATGTTAGAGAGGCCGTCAGTTGTTTAAAAGTTACCCTGCGAACCTTTGTGACCTCACAACCTATAAGACTCTTCCTGTAAGAGATCTTCCTGTTGACTAACAAAGCCAAGTCAGCAAAACTGTTACCTGCTGGGGGGCACAAGACCCTGCAATGGCTCCATTTAAACTGGACTAAATAACGTCAAGTCTCATTTATATTTTCTGTTTTATTACACGTGTTATTTTTGTTTATTCTGCATGTTATTGTGTTATATATTATCATTTATTTGTGTGTAGTACATTCTCTACTTTATTACTCATTGTATTGTATTCTATGTATTTTTTGGAGTTTAAATTTAATACATCTATATGTATTATATATTTTGCTATATATAATACCTTCAGCAGTTCACTATTTTAATTATTTGATCTAAATTCAGTATATTGAAACTAATTTTAAACATTTATCATTTGGCTAATTGAGTTCATTTCTTATATACCCTAGGAGGTTTGAGTCTTTTTGAGTCTTGGTCCTCCCATGGCTCTTCCTCGTCGCGTTAAGGATGTCTGTTACTAGGGCTATATATTTGCAAGCCTTAACGACCCAGAACCCCCAAATACTAGATCAGGGGGATTCCTAGGCCATATCAACACTTTTGACTGTGGCAGAGCACATTATTCTACCACTATATCTGCCATGTGTATGGAAGGCAGTGTTATGACCTAGTAGTTAAGGCACTGGGCTAGGTACCAGAAGGTCCAGGGTTCAAATCCCATAATCTCACCTCTGCCAAACTTCTACCGTTGGGTCTTTAAGCAACCATCCACCTCTGCCTAGATTATAAGACTCTCTGAGTTGTAAGTTGTTCTGGATGAAAGTATCTGCTGAATAATTCAATGTAACTAATTTAACTCTGGTTGCTGTTACCCAGTGACAATGTCTAGGCAGATGGATCATGCACATGAATGTCAGAATGCCCACGATTTACCAGCAGAACAGTCAATCTTCTTTACTAAACCTGAACATGGTTTGAACGATGTTGTTGTAGTTATCAGTTTTTTTTCACAGAGTATTACAATAACTGTTGCTACAGACATTAGGTTAATCTCTAAAATGCTTAAAATACCTGTAACAGAGCTCTTAGTCTGAACAACAATTATACTTCAACAAATAACCTGGTCAATTACCTTTTTCATAGGACACCTACTAAAATAAGCCAAAAACAAAACAAAGTTTGGGTGAAAAGCAAATCAATGTTTACTGTTTCCATTACAATAGAAGTTGTGGGAATTGCCTCATATACTGTTAACCCTATCCACAATTTTTTCAGCTGAAATATATTGCACATTTAAATAGAAGTATATTTGGGTGGCTATATAGCATTGTCATTTTCCCAGAGCACAGCTGACATTAAACACCCCCTGAATTACAGTGACCTCACTCTCTAATTAAAGGTGCCTGCTAAATTGAAGTGGATTCGAGTTAATAAATGTATGCAGTCCCAGTACAACAAATCCTGGATTTAAAGTAAAAAAATAAAGTATCAGCATCAGCATCACATCACAAAAGTATCAATTTCAGCCAGCTGACTCTTAGCTTATCTTAGTAAAAGGCTCTTACCTGCTGACCCTGCATAATTTTAGCCAGCCGATGGGCATCGTACTGCTTTGGTAATGAGGGCAAGTACATTTCCTTTTTCTGCAGGTTCTCATCATCCAACCACACTGCAAAGGCACTGAAAAGCCTTGCAAACGAGACACATGAATGAACTAAGATGTATGAAGACACACCAAATAACCCTGCTACTAATTCCAGTAATGTCATAAAACTTCAAAGAAAATGTTATATCCTTCAAATTAAGATCCAACGTGAATAACAGAAGTACAATGTATTTCGAGTGTCAATAAATAATCAGAATGCAATACTTTATGGACAAAGCCCTTTTTTAAAGGAATTTTACATGTAATCTATATTAATGATTGCATATAACTTCATATAATTTTATCAGTATAATCATCACGTCCACATACTTCACCAGTTCGACGTGTAGTCCAGGAGAGGTCATGTACTGAGCTATAGGGGTGCCTGGGGTAACATCCCCCTCGCTCTGTGTGTCACTAGATGGGCTCAGGACTTTCAAGGCCTTACTAGCCGCATGGTGGAAGTCACACACTTCTACCAGCCTCTGTTTAAGCTCTTTCAGCAAGGTGAGATTTGCAGCACTGCAGAAATAGCGCTTCCCAATGCAACCTTTAGCCTCCAGTCTAGCAGAATGAAAACAATTATTGGAAATACAGTACATAGAAATAGAGCAAGATTAATCCAAGTCTATTAATCCATATCAATTAATCAATAGCAGTAAGCTGCAGGGGCAATATTAGGTTTGTTTAAACTTTAGTAAATCACCCAAACTCGGGGCCAGGCTGACGAAGGTAGAGGTGTAGGAATTTTTGCCAAATGAGAGGCAGTAATGGGTGATCAGCTGGTGTGGCCAGGGCCTGATGAGCCCACCGATAGACCATCAGTCTCTGCAAGCTGGGCACCACATGCAGTTTCAGGCGTGCCTGAGTCTTCTGATAGAGCAAAAATACACAAGAAATCAGCCAATCATTCTAATATATGTGTCTTATATTATATATGTAATTCATTCTAATATATGTCTTTATTATATATTATATTACATATGTGTCATTCTAATATATGTCTTTATACGGACAGCAAAAATTTTGTGAAAATGATAGTTATTTAATTCTTCAAACGGTGCAACTGTTTTATCAAAAGCTTACAGGATTAGCTTAATTATTACAATTTAACCTTACAAACGACACAAATCCAATTCAGTATTTCAGACCTGCAACATATTCCAAAAAAAGTTGCGATGGGGCAATGTAGAGCTAGCAATAAATTTAGAAAATAAAATAATGATGTGATTTCAAACAGGTGATGTCATCATGTGATCCGAGAAGAACAGCATCCGAGAAGGGCTGAGTCTTTGATCAAAGGTGGCCAGAGGATCTCCAGTTTGTCAACAAATGCATGAGAAAATGACTTCAATGAAGGGATTTGCATTTTATCTCCCTCTACAGTGCAAAATATCACAACGTCCATTCAATCTGGAGAAATTGCAAGCAAAACCACATGCTGCATATTACAAAGGCATGGCTCTGGTTGAGGGTACGGGTAGTAACCTAAACCTGACTGCAGTCCCCAATACAACATGTGTGGAGAATTTTGAAACGAAAACTATGATGATAACGATGACCCTGTAGTGTATCTGAAGACAGGTTTACAGCAAGCATGAAATACAAAAATAACACCTGAAACACTAAATCGCTGTGCTGGTCTTTTAAGTGTGGTAAAAAGGACTGGCAACATAAAGTGGTAAATGCTTTACCATCACACCTTTTTTTGGAATGTGTTGCAGGAAAATTAAATGAATTTGAAAACACAGACATATATCAGGTCCATGCTGTCTGCATTGAAATAAAAGTCAAAGAAAAGTAAAAGAAATTGTAAGAAACACTTTAATATGTTTTAATATGCATTTTCCATATTGTCCCAACTTTTTTCTGATTTCCAACGCAATCAAACACCAACCAAACAAATTTGTAAATGCATACAAAAATTAGATGGCATACTTCAAAATGCGAGCAATGTACATGTCTGAACACATTTAAGTACAGGATTCTGGTTTATTTCCACCTAGAAAAGCTAGACTGAAAGCAGAGCTGAAGTAGTAAACTGTACCTTCAGAGCCTGGTCTGGTGTTAGATCAGAGTTGGAGAGGAGCTCATGCTCTACACAGCGCCGTAACTGAGAGTCTTCCTCAAAGATGTTTTCCATGTTTAAAATTAGCCAAGCAAACCACACCTAAGCACAGGAACAAAAAATGTATAGTGACAGAAATTTGGGGCATACGTCATAAAGTATTTGTTATACCCCATTTTTTCCAGCCCAGTCACTGAACTGTCTGTTCCTTCACAAGACAGCAATGGACCCAATAGGGAGAGGGCTAAAATTATACCTCCTACTACATTTACAATACATTACATTTAGTCTCTTAGCAGATGCTCTTGCAAAGGGTGACTTACAAAGAATACAATCATACAGTACGATCACCAGCTAAGGGTTTTTCTCCAGGACCCAAAAGTGGCAGCTTGGCAGAGGTGTGACTTAAACGCCAGACCTTCTGATCCATACTAAATTACTATAACCACTGCAACTACAACGTCCACAGCACATATAAATACTTGGATTGATTCCAAGAGGAATATATCAGGAATTATTGCATAATCACATACCAACACATATAACCGCTTTTATTTCATGAAAAGCATATAGATAGTAAAAAAACACAGCAGGAACAGTGGAGCATCATTTGGGAAAAGCCATGATGAGACCAAGACATTGGGATTCATTTCCAGTGTACAAATCTGCCGTGGTGGTGAGGAAGTTCATGACCAGGAGACTTCATTTCTCAGAGTTTTCTCATGTTTTGTACATGGCAGGGGAAGTCATGAGATTGGGGAATAAGGCAACCCACACTGGCAGAAAAAATGAGAGAAAACTGGCACATGTGCAACATTTACACAGTGTGTGTGTGTGTGTGTGTGTGTGTGTGTGTGTGTGTGTGTGTGTGTGTGTGTGTGTGAGAGAGAGAGAGAGAG
>JAUZST010060050.1:0-23324 GCA_034779995.1 Parotocinclus haroldoi
AAGGCGTTGGACTTGAAATCCAATGGGGTCTCCCCGCGAAGGTTCGAACCCTGCTCGCAGCGTTGCGTTTAACTTTTTTCTTCACGTTTGGATGCATATTTTAACCAACCACCTCCGTTCGGATCAAATTTGATCTCGTTTTTCTAACCAAAACAATTTCCTGTTGTCATCAACAGCGTACTGAATACATTACACACCTATTTTTGTCTTTTATTATCATGCCTATAAAATCTTACATATTTTGTACTTTTTTGTCAGAATTTTACCCAGTAGTTCTTCAGAGTGCTATTGTCATATGCTAATAAAACAGCTGTTTAAAATCTTTTTTAAAGACTGAGGCCTTAAAAAGTATAATAAAGTATAGTAGAAAATAAATTCAACCTTTGAACACTGAACAGTATGAACGTAAACAGCTGGTCACCTTAAACACCAATTGAAACTTACAACATTAAAGCATAGGTTCATCCTGCCCAGTGTCAATGGTTTAGGCTGCTGCTCGTGTAATGGTTTGGGGGAAATTGGCACACTTTGGGATCATTAATACTAGTTTAGCACCTGAGCAATGTTGCTGACCATGTCCATCCCTGTGTGACCATGATTTATCCATCTTCTATGTACTTTTAAACCATGTCCAAAAGAGCACCTTTGGAATGTACTAGCAAGGTGTATCTAACAAAGTGAGTGTTTATAATGTGTCCCAAACGTAAGGAAACATTCTTATAAGTCATGACATTATATGTGTTGTTCCATGCCTATTGGTTCCCAGCATGAATTGCGGGTCTGACATGCCAGCATTATGATGTAATAATTATAACGAAAAAAATAATTTTAACGAATCAGTGATCAAATGCAACCCAGTCAGAAAAAAAGCTGGTATGGAAAATGCAAATAAATACTTAGTGTTCCTAGCATTGGCATTGACTTTTATTTAATGCTTTAATTATTTCATTGATATATTATTTAAGATATTTCATGTTTGGCCTGGTCAACGTTTCATTCACATCCAAAAGCTGGGATGGGGGCTAGTAATGAAGTAAAAAGAAAAAAAAACAGTCTGAAAAATGATGTGTTTTCAAAGGATCCAGTCACAGAATATGAGAGAGAGACAGCACCACCAAATCCCCATCACACCCTCCCATCCCATCCCCGCCTCCATCCAACCCTCTTCACTTTCAGCACATATAGAGTTGAGTGCTGATGTTAGGGAGTGGTGTAGAGCAAGTGAAACTATTAACCACAAAAATAGCAATAGGGGAGAGAGAGAGAAAGGGTGGAGACTGAAGAAACATCAGTGGTGGTAGAGAGACACACACACACCAGAGTGATAGTGAAAGACCGAGTACACGAAGGAGTGAGCATCCAGAGTGACAGACAGAAAGGTGTGACCATGCTGAGGAGGAAGAGGAGCGTATCCTTCGGAGGATTTGGATGGTAGGTCTCTGCCATGCAGCAGAAGCATATATTAGCTCTGTGCTAGCCAGTTTGTGTATAGTATAAGTGTTAGATGCTCTAGGTGTGTTCATGTTTTGATTGAGAGTTTGGTGTTGAACGCATGCGCTTATTAAGCATGACCTGCTTTTAAATCAGTCATGTATCTGTGACTCAGGGAGGAAATACAGGTGCAGAGCACTGCAATGGTTAATGTAACAACTCACACTGTATCGTGGGAACTACCGCATGAGCAAAGAAGGCTAAACCTACTGCAGGGCAGATGATCCTGAAAGGAAAATTTGTGAAGTGAGAGAATTCTCACAAAATTCTCACTCATCACTAAACCCACATGCAGTAATTCAGCAATGTATGGTTTCATGACTGAATGCATTTATAAAATACTCTGCTCACAATGAGTGAATATTTCAAGATGAATACGAAGAGGATGCCACAAGAACTGCTAGACAATCTGATCCTGTCCATGCCCCGTCACTGTCAGTGTGTTTTGGCAGTCTTGGGTGACCGTACACCCTACTGAACAGTCAATGTGCGGCACTCTCGTCCAGGCCTAGCGGTTAAGGCACTGGACACTAGACCTGTTGATCCTGGGTTCAAATCCCACCTGTGCCAAGCTGCCACAGATGGCCCTTAACCCATCATTGCTTGAATTGTAAGACTGTATCAGTTGTAAGTTGCTCTGGATAAAGGTGTCTGCTAAATACTGTAAATATTAAACCAAGTTACACTGAGTCATAGTTAACTTACATTTTTTTCCCAATTTAGTCATTTACATTTTCCACCCTAAGTGACAGGCACAGGCTCTTGAATCTGATTATGGGAATGCAATACACTGCCCCTTTCTGTACAAATAAGATCACAGACTGAGGTAATACACTGAAGTTGCTCTGACTGATATGGCAGATAGGAAAGTCATCCCTTTATCCAAAGAGCAGTCCCAAGTAAGGATGTCTGATCTGACTGAAACATTATATTCCAGTTCTCTAGGTCTCTTAAACGTACTTAAACTTAAAACTTAACTTAAAAGTAATTATTTTTTTAAGTTGTCTCTAAGAGTAATACCCATGGAAGTCAAGCTAATTCCATTACATTCCAGTCAATTACATGATGTAATGTGACTGGTTTAGTCCTCTGATGGACTTTTGTCCTGTCCAGGTATTTCAGAAGAGAGCTGAAAACTGAGAAGCCTGTAGAAACTGTGAGAAAATCAGTGCATGTAGCTCTGCTGCGCTGTGTTTCTAAGTTTTGCATCTCCTTTTATATCTCTCCTTGTTTCTCTGGTGTTCAGCTTACTCCCCACAAACAGCAGCTAACACACACACGTCAGAAAAAGATTCAGTAGGTTGCTGATGCCTTGTGTGAGTAATGTGTGGAGCTTTTTATGGCCCTACATGCAGTGACAGTACTTTTTCAAAAGTGATGTATTAATATTTCAGTATTACCTCTCCTTTATGGCTGCAGACCATAACCATGACTCCTGCATTTCAGGCTTTATGCTTTAGACTCTTACTATTTTCCATTATACATTCATGCACAAAAATGTGTACATTAGTACAATTTGAATTTCCATTCAACAATAGCTGATGTAACCACCTGGGCAAGAGATTACTTTGGAAAACTTCCTGCATTCTTAATCTTTTCATTGCCCAAATTTGTATAATTTGTGCCCTGTGCCATAAATGCAAGATATCAAATTCTGTTTTGATACAATTGCGTTGGCGTAGTTTTGTGACAAAAAGATTTTGGGTTGCATCTACTGCCAATACTTGTTAACCACATTAGTCTTGTAGATACACTACAATCATTAGAAGAGCTCTTCTTCATTTAAAGTAGACAACCCATTATGTTAAGGATGCAGAAGAACTTTGCTTAAACAGATGTTTCTGAGTTTTATTGTGCAACTGATGGACTGGTGTCTCGTCTAGGGTATGCTTATGCTGCACCCTGTGCTCTCTGGAAATGGGCAGTGGACCCCTGTGACCCTGACCAGGAAATAACAGATTTAAAACAAAAACAGGGAAAAACATATATAAAATGTATATATAATGTAATGTATTAAATACTTTTTATACCATTAAAAAATATCAAAATATAATACCATTTTTCTCACTGTTCAAAATAGACTATTTTCCTTGTCCATGCAGATTAGTTCCAGCTCCAGTCATTATACACCACTTAATTATTGCCTTAGCAATGTATATGGGAATTTTCAGAGGTGTAACTGTTATTTTTATCATTACCAGAATCAGATTAATGATCTCAACACACTCATTTTTCTCATCCTATAAATGTATGGTGAAGGCTGATGTAGTACTGAAGTACTTCAAAAGCAATGCAATTGTACATTTGTCAACTCACCTGATCTGTTGAAAACATTTATTTGCATCAGCTTTTTTTGCTATGGGAAAATCTGTCACACATTCACAAACACACCCTTCCTCTTCTCACCCACATCTCCACCACTCCCAGCAAACCACAGGCCCCATACTGACAGTGCATCACACACACACACACACGCACGCACACACACACACACACGCGCACACACACACACACACACACGCACACGCACACACAGGGGTGGTTCTCTCATGAATTTAGTAACAATTTAAAATGAGAATCGAAACATATGCACTTTCACATGTAGTTCTGTTAGATATATACATTGCTGCCCTTGCGTAAAATCTGATCAAATGCAAATGCCGAGGTCCTAAATGTACAGAACTCCAGGGTAATGTAAACATGACATTTCCACGAGAACCAGAAGTCATTGAAAACCCCACCAAACATTTGTGGCTAATCTAAATAATTTGCCAAATATAATGTTTCTATTCACTCAATAAATGTTACAATGAATGAAATATGTCACGAAAATAAGTTTGTTTCCTGCACAATTTTCATTTCAAGTTCATTTAATTTTAAGAAAAATCGTTGACTAGGAGTGTCATAACGTTTGCATTAGCCTGTTTATGGCTGTTAGCATATCACAGAAATCACTGTTTTCCCATTTTACCATAATTCTTTCATTTCTTTCTATTTCTCTTCTTTCCATACAAGTCTTAAACCAGACTGGGCTCTGTGATGTTGTAAAGAACTACCAGCTTTACTTGTGCTGCAGATTCCCTTACAACCTTGGAGACTTGCCTGAAGTGTCAGCTCCTCTGAGAGCACTTGAACCTCAGTGCAGTAACCCTTCACTCAGCACTTTTAGTCTGAAAGTGTGGATATATTTTCTGAGGTGTGTCCTCATGGTCAGACCCAGTTCTTAGTACATAGAATATAAGCAACTGCTTCCGCCAGGATCCCGATGGGAGCCCAATTTTGCTGAGTGTTTTTGCCTATATTAACCACCACACTATCTTTCTACGTAATGCACTAAACATACATTTTAACTAACAGAACCCTAAACCATCACAACATGGTACTAACAACATCCCAAACAAAAAAACTGAAGGTTACAAAAACGAATTCGCTGCCAAAAGAGTTTAAATTTTAAACTCTAAAAGTTTAAAACAAGACAATATGTTTAATGTAATATATTTTCTGGGATGATTTGGATTTTCAAAATGGATGACACCAAAGGCAGCACAGGGCAGCAATTGGCCATAGTCGATGGGAGGATGGGTGGTATTAAGTATGTAGTAAGCATTTGGTCCATCTCCAAAGGTTTGTTATGTGGTCTGCTTGACTTATATATTGTGAAAACAATGTAGCCCTGAAGTACTTCATATTTCCCTGATGAATAAAGCATCATATATCAGGTAGTGTATCAAGCAGTGAATGCTGTTATGAAGGCACACTGTTTAACAAGTTTATTCAAAACGTTTATATGCATAACCAGAAAAGCTATTCCAGCACTGGGCAAGCACTCCCCTGCTCAAAAACAACCACCCAGGACAATGCTCACATCTGGTCTTTGCTGGTTAGTGCTTGTCCAATATACAAATGTCTTTTTAGAAAGGTGTCCTTTATGATTAATAAACTACGCTGGCTCTAAGTCCAACCCTCCTGTTTAGTTAGTCATAACCTCTCTGCTGTGCCTACTAGAGGCTGACATTTTTTCAGGAATCCCACGGGTCATGTGATTCCCATGGGATGGGACTCAACTTAACTATTATTCACGTGACTGGGACGGTACAGGGTAAAAAAAAGTTAATGGGAGCAGATGGGAGCGGGAACCAATAAATAAAACGAAAGATAACCATAGAATAGGCACCAACATTTTGTCGTTTTTTTCAAAAGAAACCTACAGTAACGCAATTCTAAAGAACTACAAGGCCCAGAGGCCAACGGTGCTTCCGTCCACAGCTTCCCGCCGGAATTCATAGAACAGCAGCAATGGAGCGAGTAAACACAAGGGCTGCGTCTGAAATCGCATACTTTGTATTCGGACACACTACATGCTCTCGCCTACAGCTTTCATGTAGTGTATAGTATGGAAGTATGCAATTTCGGACGCAACCAAGCTCAGAATGATGTCGTAAAAATGTATTTGCAACGCAAAGTCAGAAGTAACGACTTATCTATAAAGCTTCATATGCACTTTTTTCTTTATACAAAACTCACAGTATGTGAATTGTGAAAGTAATGCCTTTAAGCTCATTTGTTAGTTGACAACAGCTCTCTTGCTTTGTGCAGTTTTTTAGGCAAATTAATGCCTAATGTTTTAAGAAAATAATTGCTCAATAAATGAGTAAAATGCAACTTTATGTTATGTTTGGGTTTATTTAACAGGGACTTAGCAGCTGGTCCTCCATAGGGAAAACTATAGGGACTACAGGCCATGTATTATTTATGTTTTGTGGGCTTAAGTGGAGACATAAAATCTCTCCCTATATTACCACAAATGAATGGGGATAAGATGAAATTTAATTGTATTGGCTAAAAACTAAAATAAGTAGCAAAAATGGGAGCGGTACAGGAGCAGGAGTCATTTTGAATGGGAGCGGGATGGGAGTGGGAGTCATTTTACCAGAAGTGGGACAGGACAGGAATTTTTTTTTAATTCTGACCCGGGATTGGGATGGGACAAGATTATTTTCTGTGTGAGTGGGACGGGGCAGGAATGAAAATCCACTCCTGTGTCACCCTCTAGTTCCTACATCCATCCTGTGTTTGTTTCAAAAAATGTATGACTGCCAGTCAGCTGCATTAGCCTTTTTCAAGATATGACAGATATAAATACATTTAACTATCTAGATCTCAGTCTGACCCTCTTGTCCATATCAATCCAATTATATTATTTACAGTATGCCTATTAGGGTACAAATTATTTAACAGTTCAAAGCTAGTAATGAATTCTGCCTCAGTGGTAAACTGTCAATCAAACACATAAAAGAAGAAAAATAAAATCCAAATGTAATAGCCCCTCTGGGTCATTCTCTTAGCCATTAGAATGGCCCACTTTCCAGCTTGCTTATTTGGGCCTCAGGCACTATGAGCACTACACATATTCTGCATATGTATGCACACCAAAATGTGACCTTACCACTATCCACAGTCTGGCTGCTCAGTTGCTCATGTTCTCATGCTGGGCATGTTCTGTAGTTCACTGTTAATCTCTAATTTGATTGAAATTTGAATTAGTTGAGTTTGAAGATCGTCATGACTTAAGATATTTTTTAAGTTTTAATTTATTTCATCACTATTATGACATATAAAATACAATAATTCAAGAATTTATACAATAATACATGAATTCTGCAGATTATAGCCTTTTCTATCTTGAGAATGCGTGGCACCAAGTGTGTGTGCGCGCGTGTGCGCGTGTGTGTGTGTGTGTGTGTTTCATATTACTACAGCAGGTAAGTTGGCATTTCTACAGGCGTTTATAAGTATGCAGTTTGAGTGAATGACCTTTTTAGGATGTCAGTTTAAATAACACTGAACACCCCCGGCTCTGCCCTTAGTCTAAACGAAGGATGCACAACTCACAATTTCATCAGGTGTACCTACCATAGCAGTATACACTTACTATGTTACTGCTGTGTACCTGAGTACTGTGTACTCTACCCATCAGTTATTCACATGGACACATATGTGTGAGACTGGTATGAGCGTTTCAGATGCAGCTACGTTGCTAGGCTTTTAAAACACTATGTACACTGACTGACCACTTAATTACACAATTCGGCGTGATGGTATAGCTTGAAAAATATCTAGTTTTTTCTTTCATTCCAAAAATTTCATTTGTGTGACCTGTCCTCTCAGTATTCAGTTTTTGACCATGTGACCACTGGATATTTTTGTTGGCCGGAAAAATCGTTATCTACAATGCCAAAGAAAGTTAATCAAAGCATCCCTTTTAAGCTTGTCTATTCTGGTCAGAGCGGCATGTGGAAGAATGTAAAGGCTACACAAAAAATTCACCTGGCACGGGCAGAGGTTCACCTTGGACCTTGCACCAGTGAACTGCAGTGTTCTGTAAACGCACATACACTCTCCATATTAGTTGAGAACACCAAACTAACCACATCTAGGATTTGAATGTATGAAGTGATACCTAGTCTTAAACTAACAACCATCTTTCTTTTTGTGTACAGGATTGACAAATCTACTACCATGGGTCTTCGAAGTCGGTGAGTAATCAGTACTATCTAATCACATCCCACATCATCTCTGAAATCTCTACAATAATCTCTGTATGTGTAGACCAGTGGATTGACAGGTGGTTTCTCAAATGGTTGCTGCAAACAAAGGCTATATAGAAGTGTGTGATACTTCAGGGCTACAAAGTAATGCTTCAGAGGACTGCCTGATTAAAACAGACCTCTCATAAAGGACTACACATGCAAATACAAATTGCAATCAGGGTACCAGTCATGAAGTACCAATTCAAACGAATGTTCAATGTCCAAACTGGGAAGAGCTTCATATTTACACTGATATAACAGATCCTTCATTTATATGGAAAATCAGTGCTTTGATCAGACACACTTTAAATTGTTGACAGCAATACTAAGCAGATGACTAAGTAGATGATCATAATTTAGATTATTTAAATTTGCTATATGTAACATAGACACATTCTTTGTATCAATGTTAGTATCTTACACGCCAAGGAATCTTGAGGGTTTTAGTTTTACAGTTGTTAATAAAAATTATTTTGAGTATTCATTCAGTTTAATATTGTTTACCGCTATCACTATGTCCTATCACATTCCTGGAACACAATGTCAGTGTTACTGCAGTACTGAGAATGAACCCTAAATGTAATCGGTGAATTACATTGCTCACAAAAACTACGGGACGATATTTCAGTATGCTGTAACCCACAAGCTTCTCATCTTCAATGACATTAACAGATATTAATGTTGCAACAATCTTTTGCATAAAATAACAAGAAAATAGGAACATGAGAGGAACATAGGACAGACTACAAGTGTAAATACATAGGATTCAAAACAAAAGAGTACAATACAGATGAAACAGTAATGAACTGGCTGGTGTAAATGGGGTTTAGGCCACTGTCTTTCACCTTCCCTAGCTCTGTATGTATTATTCTCTCTGTATATTATTCTGCGTTTTATTGTCTTTATTGCCTGTCCCTGCTTTTCTATACTGTACATTTCTCTGTATCACTCTCCCACCTTCTCTTGCTGAAGTGCTCTTTGTATGCAGTGTGTATTGTGTGTCAGAACAGGATGCTGTGGTTGTTTGAATGAGATCGTGACCACAGGACAGTTTCTTATTCATTAACTCTCATAGACATGGAAATGATGCACTGTTGAGCCTTAGTTGATGAGGCCATGATTAACACACCAACATGGTGAAAGGCCAGGGGCTTTAATGTTTTCCGCTGTAGTGGGTGGTTGTGTGTTCTCGCATGCCCACGGAAAGAGCAGCCTGAGAGTGTGTTTCTATTTATAGCAGTCCCTTTGGCAAGGTGAATGCTTTGAACCTGTAGTAGCTGTGGACCTTCTGAGGTTCCTGTGTGTTAATGTGCTACAGATGAACAGATCAACCAGCATGCATTGAAGCTTGTATGTGAATCATACTATATAATCATATCAAAGTAATGGTTTAGTCATAGGATAAATGTATACTCTTAAGTCATATAGTCATATTGATTATTTTGTTAAATCTGCATATGTCAGGGTCTGGGATTTATGGTATTCATATATAGATGGTAACTGCCTGTTTTATTGTTTTCATTCAATAGTTATTGGGTTCGATGTGGATGAAATGGGCAGTTGTAAAGACTTTGTCTGACCACTGGGTCAGAAAGTCTAAAACAATGCAAGGCTTTACAGTGTTCTTCTGGTCACCAATGGCAAGTACCTACTGACAGTGGTCCGAGAAGGGACAAATCACAAAGCAGTGGCACTGGGTGCCCAAGACTCACTGTTGCATGAGGGCAACAAAGAATATCCTCTGTTGTCTAAAATGAGAGAAGTGCTAGTGTGACACAAGTCATACATTTTTACAAAAAAATGTATCAAAAATGTAAAAAAGTGTATCAAGCCATTCCAAGACAGCTTTATCTCTATAGTGCTTTTTACAATGGAATTGTTTCAAAGAAGCCTTACAAGCTCACTTTTAGATGATCTATTAAGTTTTAAATACAATCCCAAACTGAACAAGTCTAAGGCCTATGTTATAAGGAAGGATTCTAGGACCAAGAATCAAAAAGGGTCCTATCCTCCTTGGGCATCTTAAATGTTATATGCAGGAAGTTATCAAATTAATATGTATATAGTAATAGTTTAAACAAACAAAAATGTAATATACAAATAGATTTTAAATATAATAATTAAACTAACATTTTAGAGAAAATTAATGAAGAGTATGATAAAACAGAGAATATAAAAGTTATAGCATGTAAGCCAATATTGAAGAGAAATACTGAATAGAATTGTTACGATAGGGTGTTCAGACCCAAGTATGCGGGAGAGACAGAATCTCACTGCGTATAATAAGAATGGGAAAATAATATATATTAACTATAAAAGAGGAAAAAGGGGGAAAAGCCCTAAATAATAAAAAGAACTAAAAAGGGAAAAAAAAGTACGCGGCTGTGTCGCGTGCATTATAACACCAACCTCCCCAGCTGGCCAGGGTGCCAATTAATTGCAAAGAATCCCGAAGCGCCAGGGGACAGACGTGCAGCGAGCACAATAAAGCTCTGATTTGGGACATTTCTGGGGCGCGTCTCATTTAGGTAGCCGGCTGGAGTGAAGCTCAAAGCGTGCCGAGAACAGGAAGAGCGTAAGCTCAAGCGTGCAAAGAGCTCATGGGGAAACCGAGCCGAGGTGAGTCTCAATAGGAGCGCGCAGCTTGTAGCGGGTACGGAACGGGAAACCCTCAATCTATCCCTAACGCTAGATTACCTCGGGGGGGCTCCGCCCGTACGCGTCCTTTGGCACTAATAGCCCCGGGACGTTACCAGCTGAACATACTGACCGAGCGAACGTCCGGTGTGTCGCAATGACCGCTGCGCACCGGTAGTCAGGTGTGCGAGTAGAGTGTGACGACCTGGCCACGAACAAATCTAGAACCCGCCCGTAAGTAACGGACACAGCAGATGTTCGTGATCATGTCCTAAATTAAGAACCCGAAATAAACCGCCTCACCGATTGCTCTGGGGCATTGGAAGAAAGCTGCTTGATGTGATCACTTGTATATAGTTTACCTGGAGAAGTGAAGTCAGCAGGTTTAACTATGGGAACAGCTTATGATGGTCTGGCCAAAATGATGCTGGGAGGCCTGGAATTCAGGAGAACTTGACATGTGCTTCAGTCTAAACATTGTTGCAAGCCAGATAGACATAATTGGTGTTGGCTTACCAGAGTATATTTCTATGCTAATGTGCCTTAACCTAGATTTCTGTAGCTAGGTCATTTTAAGGGAAGTAATTTGGCAAATGAACTATCATTGTATAAAAAGTAAGTATGAGAATTCAGATACCCATTTCTCTAAGGGAACTGCTATCAATAAACATTTCTAGTTTTGGTTTATGTGTATGGCTTTGTTATGTAGTCAGCTTTTGTGCTCACCCCTTTTAATTAGGCATTTTATGGGTTTTTATGCACACTATCACTCCTTTTTGCCACAGTGCTGGACAAACACATTTTTTTTCTCCCACAGTTCTGTCAAAACATAAATATATTTTCCTATACAGCTGATCTGATCCCCACCCTCTTCTTGGACGAACAGCTCAAATCTTACGATACTACTCCTTTCCTAAACATTCCAAATTCATTTCTGTGCTCTAGCAGCACTTGTGATGATGCATAAACCAGAATGATGACTGCCAATGTGGAACCGAAGCCCAGTCTGTTCACTTTGGCAAGAAGTTACAGCAGTAACAGGTGGCATCTCCACATAACTTCTTCACCCGCTGTTCAGTTTTCCCAACAACAACGTGGACTGCTGGGCATGCCAAGCACAGAACTTAGCAGGATAGCTACAGAACCATCATTTGCATAATTTAGATTGCTTGCATGCACCCTAATCCGCTCGCAAGTACTTAAGCAGAGGTCTAATTGTAAGAATCTGCCATAATCCATTTAATCTGATTGTGCCTTTTCTTGTATTCTGCACTGATCAGAGAGGACTACAGCGATAAAGGTCACCCTATTAGCACGTGCTACGATAAGGTTAAATCTAGCCCAAAAGCTAATGTTTGAGGTTATTCAATGCCTCTGAGGTCTCTTGGGAAAGACTTATGCTACAGTAATTTAACTGATTTGACATCCCAATGTTTCCATTTGGCTGGGTGTCAAAATATAATAGCGGCTCTGCACTACCGGGCCCCTACAGACTTGGGATACTGTTTTAGACGGTCTGAGCACTGGAATGCCCTAAACAGTTAATAACAAACTAGATATTGTTCTAGGACTTGTAAAATAGAGCCTCACCAAATGTATAGGTAACATTAGCTTTGTATTGATTTTAACCATTTAAAATAGTATTTCAGAAACCTTCTGTGAACTTCACACACTTTGACACTGTTCACACTTTGAAATAATTCTACTTTACTTATGTGCTTTATTTAAAATTATTTTTTATTTTTGATATTCCTGACAAAAATACAGTAACTCAAATGATCAGAAATGCATGCAATAGCATGGACATGCAAAGAAGATCAAAAAAAGAAAATACCAGATGGAACGGATGTGTTACCAACTGTAAGCAAGAAACAGCTAACCTCTCCAGCCATCCCCCAAAAATACCATACATAGTACTTCTAAAACATTACATAAAATATGGAATATTGGAAAAATGGAATGAGATTGTAGGATTTTTCTTTTCTTAATTCCACAAGAAAATCTAAATAAAATGCTGTTTAAAATGCAAAATACAATTAACATAAAGTAGTTTTTTTCATGTGAAAGGACCAACTGGCAAGCCAAGGGCTGCAAACAGGGCACCTGTTATCTAAAAATATTGTTAATGGTGGTATAATGCCAGGATCGGAACGGCTAGCTGTAGCAACATTAATTAAGAAGCCTCCCAGACACGGTCAATCAAGTCCTCATGAGAAGTCTGTCCTGGCTGGAATATGGATTACTGCTGCAACAGGTCGCGGGTGGTAAAGTCAATATGTACACAATATGGACCTAATCTGCACTGTGTCAACAGTTTAAGCTGGTGGACATGTAGGGACCGTTTTCCTACCACACAATTGCTCCCATAATAACACAGTCATGCTGAATATTGCTGTTGATCATTCACCAAACTATTACAGGAAGTGATTGCTTTTGCTGGACCACTCCTGGGGAAAGTAAGAGTGCTCTTGAATTTTCTTAATTTATGTGTGACTGTGGATCAGTGGAATCCAAACTCTTTTTGCTTCTGTAACCTTACACAGCATGATGATCATCAGCAACTCTTTCTGAGATTGTAAGAGTTCACTTTGATCTTGATCTTCTTGCCATGGAGATCACACTAACAGATCCCTGTTCTTGAATCATCACTGTGACTGTAAACACTTGACTCTGATTGACGCCTTCAACTTAGTTACTATTTTTAGACCTTCACCTATTTTGCCCCTCTCTAATATGTTACATTGAACAATTTCCTCTATAAATAATAAGTTAATAATGTAAGTATAACACATTTTGTCTCATGTCCACGAATTTGGTTCACTTTATCTACTTTTGAAAATTCAATGATGCTTTCGGTCATATTTATACATTTACATTTATGGCACAGCCTAATCTAGAGCAACTTACAACTTATACAGTCTTACAATTCAAGCAATCACAGGTTAAGGACCTTGTTTAAAGACCCAACTGTGGCAGCTTTGGCAGAGGTAGAATGTGAACCCTGGACGCAGAGTCTAGTACCTTACCCGCTAGGCTACCACAGCCCCACTATACAAGAATATAGAAAAAGGATTCACAGCTTTTCAAACACTACTGTAACCACCACTCAGAAGTTATGTCTCAAGCATCTTGCTGCCTCCATATCATGAATCACCCAGTATTAGCATGGTGAACCTTGAGTTTATGTATTACGCTCTTGTAAACTGTCATTTTGGTAAACTTGAAAAAGTAATTTAATAATAAAATCTGTTAGAAGAATCACAAATAAGAATTCATCATAAGCGTGCTTACGCTAATGTGAATAATGTATATTACAGGCTTATAAAGAAAAACTAGTATAACACTGGGATGTTTAAAAGCACCAGTTTCCTTGGTGGTCATCCATGTCTGTTCATTTTTTCTATCCAGTACATCGTTCACTAGAATTAGTCACTGCCTAACTGAAGTACATTCTGGTATACACATGTATTTCATGTAAGCTAATCAAACTGAGTCTAATTAAGTGAATAAACAGGGTTAACCGGTAGGGTCCCATCCATTTGATATGCCCTATCTCTCTCATTCATTGTCCATCGTACTCTCCTTGGTTCTCTCTCCCCCTCCCCTACTGACACAACAAAGTGGAGCTCTTCATATTCATTCAAACACTGTCTAATAAGTAGACATAGTGAGTGCAGCTCTTGTGAGTGAAAACTGGATTAACTAGGGAGCAGCTGCACAGGAAAATGCCACGCAGACTAAGGTGAGTTCATCTTACGTCGTCAAAATCATGTGCATTTATGTTATTGATTTTGCTGCAATTTGTACAATATACGTTTTTGTTGTGTTGCCAAAACACCACAATAAGCATCAGCTCCACCTAATTTCATTTGTTTTGGCAACAATCTGATAAATCAATGCTCAAGAGCACATGCACTTTTATAGTTTTTACATGAGCGCTGATAATAATATATAGATTCTATTGGAAATTAGGTCAGCTTTAGTGTTTGGATCATTTCTATTGTGCCAGTATTATGTCCTATATGTATTGTTATTTGGTATTTATGCAACTTATGCGTCCTTTTGTGTTTAGATATTTTAGTTCTGGGTAGAGACTAAAGGTGGAAGGGCATTTATTTTGTTTCAGAATCTTTAGTCATTACTGCATGCATAAGCTGTAACACTGGAATGACTGGAAAATAATGACACAATAGATTTCATAATCAAATACAGTATAAACCTAAAAGTAAAACTAAATGTGAAGCAAGTTTAAAAATATTAACGCAAAGGCCACTTCATTAAGTACACCTGTTCAACTGCCCCATAATATAAATATCTAATCAGCATACAGCATCAACTAATTATATTGTCTATGAAATGATGGCACTTGGGTGGCACAGTCATTTAACGTACTAACTCTCCACCACAGTGACCCGTGTCAGCACTGAGAATGCCTGACATAACGTCAACAACACTACAACCCATCCCAGGAAAAGCAGGGTTACTGTATTGTTATTGTTTTACTGAAAGCACAACAACATTTCACAATACAGTGTTCTCTCACCACTTCGCGGTTTACCTTTCCTGGATTCGGTGCATCGCAGGTTTTCAAGAAATATTCATGAGCTCTGGGCTCTAAAGATGAGTTCCTCCCTCCTTTAATACATTTTGAATTCATTTATTTTCATGTCTTGTGCACTTCTGCAGTGACAGTTCTTCCACTTCAGCGCTCATCCCTTAGTGCACTCTCCATCTCCTACATCGCTCTCATTTCTCTCCACCTATAGTTTGTTGGCAGTAGAGGCTTTTTCTGATGAAATATTTAAGAGGAGAGACAAGTTGAAGGTACCCTACCAGGGAAAAATCACAGTGTTACACAATCAGCTTATCACACGGGCAGTGGAACAAGAATCAGTGTTATGTAGTAGAGCTTCTTTTGAATCTCAGTTACAATTAACAGCTGAATAGTTGGGTCCAGTTTACAGAAAGGTGTATCTTAATGTCTTCGTTATTTTGAAACATTTTATACACGTTTTTCCAAATTTTAGATCAGAGTCACGGGGATCCAGTACCTATCCTGGGGAACACAATGTGGAAGTGTAAGCATGCCCTGAGTGGGATGAATTTGAATCATAGGACCAGTAAGGGGTTGCTTTCGCAGTAACAGCGGGCTGATCCACCAGTGACCCCCCCCCTCCCTCCCACCCCCCACAGTGCACACACTGTGGTTCTAATCCAGGCACTAAGGAACTGTTCCTTCTCTGATTTCCAGGGCCACTTGATTATCACATCCATGCTGCGCTAACAGTCTTTATCATTCCAAGAAAGCTTTCTGCTAGATTTAGACTTATTTCTGTAGGAATTTGCTTTCATTCAGCCACAAGCGTATTAGTGATGCACTGGTGTGAATGGTACTGGTTGTGGTTGAGGTCAGGGTGCTGCTTAGGCCAAACAAATATATTTACAAACCATGTTTGTGTTAAAATGTTCAAATCATTTGAAACGCGATTTAAGCAAAAACACTGCGATCAGCTTGAAAGGTGTGAAATGTCTTGCAAAAAAAACCCACATCTGAAATATCAGTATTGTTTTTTTTTAGCAAATTAACAAAATGTACTTTGGCAAAAGTGCTCAACACTTTACACACAATACTGTTGAGATACTTGAATGAGATCGCCTGATTATTTTGTAATTGTAAATAAGACTATGAATGTAGATACTATTGCTATATATTATCTATTTGCTTGACTTTCTAACTTAAAAAAATCTGATTACCATTTACCATTGCTGCCGCCATTTGCATCCTTTAAACAGCAACGCACTATAAAGCCCATATGATTCTTTTAATAATTAAAGTAGAACATATGCAAAATATATACAATTTAATAATTTGAAGACTAATTTTTTACATTGTTATTTTTGCAATAGCAGCAGAGATACGCAGCTCTGTGCCCATATATGCTTTGTGATCTGAAGCAGTGACCCTGTACAGAAATTTGGAAGCAATATCCATGTCATGGAACTCAGTAAGATAGTTTTGGCATTTGACGTTTGGGGTTTGACAGTACTGGCAGCAAAGCAAATGTTGGTGATGATTCCATTTCCCCTCTTCCCACAAACTCCATAAAGACAACCAAATACACCCAACATCATCCATTCTGTCCAACTTACCCTGAAAACTTTGTGGTAGCATAGTGGATAAGTTACTTGATTATGGGCTAGAAGGTTTAGGGTTCAAGCCCCACCTTTTCCAAGCTGCCACCGTTGGGTCTTTGCAATGTGATTAAAACAACCTACAATCATGAAAGGGTCATGAAAGTGAAGTGTTACAGGAAAAAAAAACTGCTTCTTAATACTTTCAGGACTGCAGGTTGTTTCAATTGCATTTGGCATCCATTTAAAAGTAAGGGACAAATGTGTCCCTTGGTCCCCAAAGTGTTAAGCTGCAGTTCATGAGCCGCCGCCATCTATAGATTGATCAGGAGAAGGCATGTACCATGCAAAATCCAACATACTGCCACAAGATGCCGCCAGAGCTGCCCTAGGAAAAAACCCAAAACAAAGCCCAGCACACACATACACAAACACTAGGAAAAAAGGCACGGGGTGTGAAGATGTGTGTGAAAGTCTATGTTAGTGTGTGTGTGTGTGTTATGAGAGAGTGTGACTGAGCTTTAATAGTGTGACTTTGACGGTGTGTTTATGTGTATGATAGCATGTAATAGAAGTTTGTTAGAGTGGCTCTGTCATAGACTTCGATAGTGTATGTGATAAAGGTGGAATTACCCCGCATTCCTATATTAGCAATATTATTTAAAAATGCAATGTTAGATTTAAACAGCGACAGGATTGTTTCGTGCCAGAGTTTTACTGTTGATCAGCAATTCAAATCTGGTGTGTTTTTTTATTATCATGAACACTTCATTTGGGTAGTTTTTTTTTAAAGAGCCCTGTTCTGGAAAGTATCCTGGAAAGACATCTGTAAAAGTAATCCACAATAACTAAATCAGTACACAATAAAAATGTTTATATAAAGACAATTGAAAGTTGTATTGCTAGCACATTTTACCAATAAAGGGCAATAGTTCAGAATAACTAATGCTGGCTGGATTGGGTTTGTATTTTACCAGACTTTTTTTAACAAACAAAAACAATTGTTTGGCCATGCACACAAAAACTGTGGATTTACTGCTGACCGCAACAAAACGCATCACAAGCTGACGTTTCCCTTTTCCTTAAAAGTTTCTATGGTAACCGATTTAAATATCGCAATGGTTCACAGAGAGATTAATGTAGATAGCATTTTGAAGCCGGTAATGATGCAGAGCTTACTGAGAGATTTAGAGTTCAAAGGAAAGGACTGTAAGATAATTAAAAGGACTGTCACCTGAACCAAGTTACATATCTGCCCACGGTGCAGCACTGTCACAGGTGCAACAAGTATTTATGGCACTGCAATTGAAAGCAAAACTGTTTTTAACCAAATCAGCCATGTGTCAGAAACACTGTGTCATCGTCTTGCGTGTTACATCTGCACACTGAAATGGAGGCAGCTGCCAAAAGCAACAACTCCAGAACACGGAGTCATAGGTTGTATTGATGGGACCCAAGTCATGATCCAGGTCTCTTTAGAACAGGAATAAGAAGGAAGACCACAGTATGAGGGAAGTAGCTGAATAATCCAAATACACTGGAAATTTGGATTACAATTAAGGCCAAAATACTTAGTAGGAATGTTTGAGTCACAGTCACATGTTTTGGTTAGCAAAGTTGCCTGTGTCCACACAAGATACGTATAATCTCAGACAGAGTGTGTTGTTTGCGGATTTTAAATCTGGGAGTGAGAGGATTGCTATTGGGAAACAGTGGACATCTACTTATTTGATAACTTCTTCTACCACATACTGAAACAAAAACAGACTGTGGTAGTGAAATAACATCCACATAACATCAAGGGCCCCAATGGATCAGATCATTGGTGTAGTCAAAAACAGGAGATTTGGTGAAGTAAGTAACAATTGTTAACCTAGAGTTATTGCTTTCATATCATATAGCTTAGAATATATCATGTGAAAACCATTAGTTGAGTAATATGCACAGAATTATCGGCGTAATGTCTTCAAGGATAACCATTGCTTCTCCAGTTTTAATGTCTCTAGCCCTGTCTTCAGTTTCAGTATGCCTGCTTCAACTCATAAGATTTCCTTTTCTAAAGGAATTTGGTCAAAATATTTTATTATTTCTGTGGAAAAAGTCTGTCACTGTCAATCAAGTCTATAACAGACCATGATTCAGTTGTTTGGGAATTAATACAAATTGGCAAAGTAATGTATATGAATTTATGTAAATTATGTAATTCAGCTTTTTTCCTTATTTCCCCAGTTGATGAAATTGCTTTTGGTTGTTTTTTTCTGCTCCAGCTAACAGTAAATCACAAATTAACTTGCTGACAGTAGCAATTTTGCTTAGCGATTATGCCTCTTGTTATGCTCTGGTGCAACTAAGACAAGCTGTATAAATCTGCCATAGTGATGCATGTACATGTGAACCGTGAAACATAAATTGCTCTTAGCTGCTATTAGTTTAGCAATTTTAACTGTCTTACTGTGCGTTGCTACAACCATCGCTAAAATAGTAAGACAGTACATTATAAAGTTAGTATATTAGTGGAACATTTACTTTTATAGTAAACAAACGAAACTGGTATTATAGTAAAAATGCTTATGAATATGAAACGTTTGTACACAGAAAAACATTAAATAATACAGCTAATATGGTGTATTTTAGAAAAGCAAGCAAGCATTGTATTAGGTTAAAACACTAGCATTCAACTGTTATTACTAAAACAACCTTTAACATGATTGGCTCTTTCTGAAGGAGCTGAGGGCAGTTGGGGGTCGTCGGCAATCTCAATTGGCATGTTAGTGATTTCCTAAAGCATGTGCACAATAACCCAACTGCCCAACTAACCCAATAACCATTTTAATCAATCTGCTGTATACATGATTTGATCTCAACCCATTAAAAACCCATTTGGGGATCGGGTGCTTTAACTCGCCTACTGATGGGATGGGATGTAGGCGGACAGAAATAAAGTAAAAAATGTTGATGGCAGTTAATGGGTTAATTGGTCCATATGCTTAACATCACATTGATATGTTCAACATTTATCTTTATGATGATCTGCATGGTAAACGATCGGTCGTAGCACTGACGTGAACAGGGAACAACATTCTTTAAATGAGATTGTGAGAATAATAAGTATGACGGAGCATCATTGCCTATAGAAAAGCATGTGTAATTAAACCCATTCAAAATGGTGTCCATGTTGTGTCTGTTCACCTTTAGAACATCTTTCAACTTTTCAGTTTTACTCTTAACTATAATGTTGTACAGCATCACTTTTCCTTCAAGTATACTCCTCACAAACATTTATGAAATATCCCCTAATTTTGTGAGCAGTGTATGTAACACCCAGTTCATTCCAGGAGACAACATTTTAAACATGACATTTTCACTAATTATTTATTCAAGTATGTTGCCAACTTCTGGCCCACCTCTCACAAAAAGCCAAGAAAAAGGGATACAGTTATACATTTTAATAGGTCAGAAAGAGACAGAAATTGAGCTTGGCTTCACTAAGAAAGCTTAAATAAGTCATTTAACTGTGAAGTAGGTCAGGGCTAAGAGGATTTTACAGACTATGTCCATTGCAGCAACAAACTGTGCACATCCATGTGATAAAATATGTAACAATAACCAATAATAGTGTCCAAAAAGCCATATAGTCTGATGCCAAGCATGCCATCTCTTCCCTTCGCTGCCTACACATCATAATGTAAGCCAGTCTGCATTATTTAAACACATGGGAATGACTGTCTGGCGATTTTTGTTTTAAAGTAAATTCACTGATAAATTTAGAGTGGGGTATGTTGATGACCTGCCGAATCCAAAAAGTTCTTCTTCTCACTGTAAATATGAGACCAAAAGTGAAGATAATTAGATAATATTCAAAGTAAACAGTATCCAGTTCACAGCTATTAAATATATTTAACATTCATTCACTTTCTTGTCCAATTAATCCTTTAGAACACTTATCCTTAAAATGGTATGACAGTATTAAATGTTTGAAAGACTAAGGTTACTAGCAAAATTAGAAAACATCCAGAGAAAATCAAGGGCTTGACAAAGCAGAAAGGGAAATGAGATTTTATTTCAACCATAGTCTTCATTTACCAGCGTCTGTGCAGGATAAGCTGTTCTGATGGTGGTAATGAAATGTTGTACTGAGAAAAGGTAGAGGAAAGACATGAGCCTAAGCAGTAAGGCTCCCCCGCTGAGCACATTGTGATGCACCCAGCTGTGCATATCAAAAGTCTTCCTTTGCCCAGACAGAAAGACTGGCAGCTCAGTCGGTCTGTATTTGTGCATCCTCACATGTACTTTGTAACTCGCATGCTTAGTATTGTGTGTGTGTGTGTATGCACACACATGTGCAGCAGTCTGTAATGGCTCTGCATAATCAAACATCCACACCTGACCATGTTTAATCTTATCAGCTGCTTAATACAGAAAATGCCTTTTTCCTCTCACTGTGCTGCAATGAAAGGGCTTAATTGAAACACTTAATCTATATCTATTCATACAGCACAGTTCTGTATGTACTCTCCAGCACGTACAACCATAGATTTCTTTTAGACTTTCTCATCACCCCATAAACTAGTGCAGAGTCCAGATGTCTGCACTAGTGAAATAGTCTGCTAAAATGACAACTATATTTAAAACTTACACGTCATACACAAAGCAGCATGATGGATCAGTGGGTAACACTTACACCTCACAGCGACCTGGGTTTGAATCCCAGTGGTCTGGGTCCTTTCTGTGCAGGATTAGTCCAGATATTCTGTGTTCTTCCCACAGTCCAAATACATTTGAATGAGGTTAAACTGGTGCAGCTAAAGTGCAGGCGTATGTGTGAGTGTATGTGCCCTACAATGAGCTGCTGCCCAGTCTAGGGTTGTGGTAGCCTAGCAGCTAAGGTGATGAACTATAGAAAAGCAGGTCCAGGGTTTAAATCCCGCTGCTTTAATCTGCCACTGTTGATTGATGCGTTGTTTCTTCCTGTATAAGGTCATCTACTAAATGCAGATGATTACTCCTGCTTGGATAAGAAAATGAATAATTGAATGAAGGCTTTCCTCAAAAAAATTTTTTAGACAGTTTATATATCAAGAAATAATGTAATATAATGTAAACGCAAATAGAGCTGCGTCTGGACAGGGTTAACAACATAGTTAAGTCTCCTATTTTGTGCAGTAACATTTTAAGTGGAATTTGTAAATGTAAGTGCTGAACAGAAACAAAATGTAAAAATGTTTAAATGATTGGCAGTGGTCTCATTTATACAAGTTCTCCTGTAGTCCATGTGATTTTCACATGCACAGGAAAATGCCTGGCATTTCCATCTTCAGTACTTAGCAACATGGCTAATGGGTTGGACAAGTAATGGAACTCTGTCTCATCCCGAATATTTTCTGTAACAGTATGCCCCACATTAAACTAGGCTTGGTTTATTGAGTGTAGGTGATGATAACCACAGGGATATGGAAATTTCTAATGGCAGAAGCAGATATAATAATCTGTCCTTATGGACAGCAATGGAGGCAGGGATAAAGTCTAGCCTGCAAGCCAATATGAAAACAGAGGAGTGACAAATGTGTAGAGAGAGGAGCAGGAAATATGAATCACACAATCTGGACACATTATAAAGATCAGTGTTGATAGAGTACAGTAGAGTTCAAGCAGTCAGTGCTTAGCAAGGCAAGGGCGGCTAGAGAGAGGGAGAGGGAGAGAGAGAGAGAGAGAGAGAGGAGGAGGAGAGGTGTAAAGTAAAATGTCAGCTGTGAGGGAGGGTTGGTTGGGCAGTGTGAGAAAGACACAAAATGAGTGTGTGCAGAGGATAGAGACAGATAGACGATGCACATTCACACTACAGACACTCACTGAAAGCAGAGCCAAGGCCAGCTGAAGCTCCATGCCACTGTAACCCTGGCACACTGAAAAGCGTAGCTGTAGGGGTCAGGCAGTAAAACATGTCTGAGCTCAGATCCAGAGTACGATGCAGGAGAGCAGGAATTCGTGCGACCGTGGCTCTGATCGGACTCTTGCACCGCTCACGTAAAAGAGAGCTACTCCGAGCCAGAAGCTGCCAGCGGTGGGTGAGCATGCTAGTATGTTTGAGTGATCAGGTTAGTTTCACAAATCATTTCAGAGTATAAGTTTGCAAAATAGTAATAAGCTACATTATCTGAATATTTAAAATCTTTTATATAGTATTTATGTCATTATACCAGTACATAGTACTAATAATAAGATTAGCAATCTTTTGTCATTTGAACTCATTCAGGATACTATTTGATTTAAGTGATACTAGATATTTTAAGTTGGCTTATTTGAAGTTCGGCTTATTTCCTTTAGATTTGCAAGATAATGTGTGTGCATTGTCATTATTCAAATGTTAACTAAATCTCCCATAACGAAATATATACACTATATATACACACACACACACACACACACACACACACACACACACACACACACACACACACACACACACACACACAC